>JAUPFT010000017.1:10674032-10931532 GCA_036936625.1 Parnassius smintheus behrii
CTACGACGTGCACAGCAGGAAGATCCAGACATCAAGCCGATTCTGGGATGGATGAAGGCCCGTGCTACCAAGCCTAAGTGGAGGGACGTCTCAGCGATGAGTTCCACCACGAAAAGCTATTGGGCCCAATGGGACAGCTTGCTGCTTCAGGATGGAGTCCTGTGCCGTAAATGGGACAATGGTCGAGGAGACAGCTGTCGTTTGCAAATGGTTGTCCCTAAAGCTAAAGTGCCGAATGTTCTACAGCTGTGCCATAATGGTCGTTCAAGAGTCCACCTGGGAGTTAAACGAAGCGGAGCGGTTCGGAGCGGAATTAAGTGGATTAGTGTGTTTTATTATTAGTGTTTTAACTTTAATTTGTGTAAAGTAAATTAAAGTGTTAATTTAGGTAATTTTATCGGCAATTTTTATTGTCACGAACCTCAAGCTCGTAACAATAGCACGATTAAGCTGCTATTTTGTGCTTGTATTCTGGCTGAGAGCGTAGTCCTATCCCGGTCGAGCCGGCCCATTTTTGTTACAACCATGTTAAAGCTGTAGCGTGGATCTACTACGTAAAGATGGCATTTAATGCTAATTGGATATTTTTGGATAATTTAGTATTTAGATATACGAAAGAATTTTATAATTAATTTTTTAAATATATTTTTTTTATTTTTTTAATTTACCAAACCGATCGTGCTTCCAATGACGCATTGATTTCCGAACAAATTTGAAAAATATCTGCATTTTTTGGACGGCAAGTTTTTATTTTAAGTTGTTTCGGAAGATGCTGCTTTCCATATCCTGTTTCATTTCCCTTTGCCGTCTCTTACAATACTCACGGGATGATACGGAATAGCAGATACCTTACGTCACCACTAAACGCCGGCGTTGTAACCGACTTTAAGAAAGACGAGGTTCTCAATTCTAGTGTATGTTTATTTTATATGATACGCGATATTTTCGTCAGTAAAGAAGCGATTTCTTTTAAGCCCATTTTAAATCGGTTTTATTTATTCATGAAGAATAAGGGTTATAAACGAGCACACAGTTCACCAATTGGTAAGTGGATGCTGTTCCCCATATATACATCTACATCTATTCTCGATTAAGAATCAAAATGCAGATGCGTTGTCACTCCTGAGGATTAAGATGGAATGCCTCGTTTTCAGTAAATAAGGTACCCATTTTATTGTATGGGTTATACTTTCGGGTGGTCTTATTATAAACTTATTTACGTATATTGCATATAGGTCACATTAGGAGTACTCTTAAGCCACGAGCGCGTATGCGTAGATGTGTAGGATGTAAAGGAAGTAAGAGAGGTGTGTCAGGATCGCGCCAAATGCAAGTCCGTAGTCTCTGCCTGCCCCTCTGTGTGACAGGCGTGAGTGCGTATAGATTTATTTTTTTGTTAAACTATATAGAGACTTTATTGGGTCTAAAAACCAAAGTCGTAAAAACTTCATACCTTACTCTAAAACCCTCTTTGAAATGAGAATTAAGAAAGTGCTTAGCCAAGTCCATTAAGCGTTACCGTTACGGTCTATAAATGTCCACAGATGAAGAAAGGCCGCCACATTGCCTCATGGAGGGCCTCGTGCATCATTTGCTATAGTTGCCTTCCTTAAGCGGGTTGACAGCCGCAGTTTTTTATTTTTAGTCGTTATTAGGAAGACGCTTCTGCCCATCTCCTGATTTGTCCCCCTCTGTCGCCTCTTACGGCACCCACGGGATGATATGGGGTATTGGATGTTCTTACATCGTCAGTACACGCTAAAAAATGTCCTATTAGAAAAAAGATAAAGTATGGGTTCTTAACGTAATTAATTTCAATTAAAATATTAATCAAGAAGTAATATATGATTTATGAATTACAACGCCATGTTGATAATATTTTTATTGATATAAGCTATGCTTATAACCATCAAGAATAAAATTGTGATATTTTCTTTATAAGGTAACAACATTATAGAAGCTAATAAGTGTGGCTAACGTATATATAATACGCTAAAGACTATAATAAATTATTACTTTTATAACACGAGTACGTTTTATTTTTAGCTTGTCATAATCTGTCAGTGAAGTTATGGAACACATATGTTTCTCTTACTTCCGACCAGGGCTGCCAAATCGTATAATTAGATGAAAAATATGCATATAATACAACAAATACAAAATCATGGTTGTAGCACGATGGGTTGGCTCGACCGGGAAAAAATCACGCTCTCACAGAATAGCAGTTTAATGCTGTTGTGTTTCGTATGGTGAGTGTAGAGAACTAAGGAGTCTTTTTACTGGAAACGAGGAAGCCTATCTTCAGCAGTGGACTGTTGATAGATTGATGCGGTAACGGTTTTGTTAATTAATTTTGAATACATTTACTAACTACATTGAGGAATGATATTTCTTAAAAATTATTATGACTAATCGTATCTAATTTTTTGAATGTAATTTCATTATTATTGTTGGGCTACAGATAGTAGCATCCACTTTGTATATTTTAAAAAAAAATAAAGGTGATAAACAAACTTAAAGTTTATCGATGGTGAATGGCTATTGAAGTACCAGTACACTTGCAAACAACTTCAAACTAAGAAGCCTATGGATGCGTTATCATCTCCGAGTCCTAAGATGGAATGCATCACTGCCTATAATTTTACTTCCCCTACCTACCTGGGTTGCCAGATGGTCGGGCTTCGTCTGGATTCTCACGGATTCTCTCAACATTTTAAATGATCTCCAGACTCCCGACAAAACGTAAAATCTCCAGACAAACAGTTTCTCGAAAAGGAAAAAGTAGATATGTGAGATTGTAACAAAAAGTCTTAGCTATATTGATAATAGTAAAGGGTTGATGAATGCAAACAGAAAGGAATTTCAAATACGTATTTATACCTTGTACACAACGTAATGTTGGACTCCAGCAGCAATTTCAGTTTTGGATTTTCTATGCCGAAATTTGCGCATATTTTTGGTAAAATAAAATGCACCCAAAACGACTTAAAAAATAAAAGATATAATTATATCATCTGTGTAGTTAACTCCTGTAAGCAATGCTTACTATGGAATGTTGTTAAGTTTGCTAAATAATTTATATACCACAGAGAGAAATCGTATGACCTTTGATTTAATAAAAGCTGAATTAGTAGTTAGACTGAACTTTGAAGTATATTGTTTGAATTTTAAATATTTTCTGACCCTACTATAGGGTCCAAATTGGTGTACTCTAGTAAAGTACAATGTCAAGTACATGTGGCAACCTAAAAATTAAGTGTACATAAATTAGTTATGTATCAATAATATTAAGCCTGATTGACAGTCTAGTAATTTAAAAAATAAACTTTTTATTTCACATTTATATTATTAATGTTTATTTCAGCGGACAACAACCAAAAAACCCCGACATTTTCAAACTTTATCCAGATATTTTGATCTTTCGATCTGACATTCCTACCTACAGACCGAAAAGTAGCAATGCAGGCACTATTGTTTGTCGCCAGAAATAACTAAGAGGGTGCGAACCTACCCAGATGGAATCTTGGCAGAAAAAAAAATCATATCACCTAGAACATTACAGAACATGTATATTTTTATGTGTTCGTGGAATAATTTCCCATTGTTCTAAACAAATTCTTTATTATAATGATATTAATAGTTACTTTGCAACAATTCGCCTAATAAAAAAAAATTATGTGTTTTATCTAGTTTGAAGAGCACCTCCCGCCCTCCCTCAATTGCGTGCACTAATCCCGTTACCACTAATCCCAGCACCACTACTCTAACACACACTTTTTAAGAAAGACATGATAATACGACATCGACGATAATACAACACGTGTTTCGCCTCTACTCGAGGCATCTTTAGGTCATATAGAATGTACCGCGGCTGACCGCTAAGTCAACCCGCTTACCTTAAGATCGCTTAGCGGTCAGTCTACATCACCTGAGGATGCCTCGTGTAGTGGCAAAACACGTGTCGTATTATCGTCGATGTCGTATTATCATGTCTTTCCTAGAATGTGTGTGGGAGTAGTGGTGCTGGGATTAGTGGAGACGGGATTAGTGCACGCAATTGAGGTAGGGCGGGAGGTGTTCTTCAAACTAGGTAAAACACATCATTTTATTTTATTGAGCGAATGGTGACAAAGTAACTATTAATATCTCTATTTTAATGGATTTCCGCCAAGTAACGCCAGATTCTATTAATTAAATTCTTTATTTCTTCATCTATTTTAAACAATCTTACAATTTGTGACAATCAACTAACAATGGTGTCGATTTATCCAACCGTATTAAAAAGTGTAAATGATATTGAAATAAAACAGTCGAGTCACGTAGATCGTAAACGGATAACAATTACTCACTGCAAAAATTAATTTGTAACGATTCTAGGAAGCTTCAGATTCATTTAATTTTCGAACTGATTTTTTATCAGGTTCCTATTAAACTAAGGAGAAATTATTAATGGTAACTTCGTATACTGGCCAAAAATGAAACTGTTTTTAAACATTATAAAATGAAAACCATAATAGTGGCAATAAGCACAAGCAATGGCTTAAAGGACAAGCATCTAAGCCAAAAATCTTGATAAAAATAAAATAAGCACAGGCAAAATTATTAACTGGATTTGAATAATGCGCCATTCGACTTGCTTGCTACCGCTTCTACCGCAATTAGCTGGAGCATTTAATGAAACTTATTTTTTGCATCCTGCCTACATTTTATTTTTAACCTAAATTGTAATATATGTTATAAATTCGTAAAATTAAGCGTAGTAGTTGCGTAATATATATAATCTAAAAATATATATCTTATAATGATCAATACATAAACATAAGTACTGCTTACGACACTTTTTGTACTTTTTTTATTAGAGTTTAAAACAAAACGATGACGAAACGTCGACCGTGTACTGTAAGAATTACCTAAATTAAGCTATAAAATTCTAACACATCAGTAAAATTTCAGATTATTTAAGCGTCCCATACGAAAAGTGGATTACAGATCTCCATTACATTCATAAGAGTACAGGCTAATATTGAAATGTGTGTAAAATGTAAACAAAGAAAAAACAGCGCACGGAGTAATAGGACAGTTTGTAAGGTTTTTCTCACGTACAAACTATTAAATCCAGTATCGTCTTGTTTAAAAATGCAATATTGTTTTTTATCACGCTATTATCAAGTTTAATAAACTTAATAATATTGAGTTGAGTCCAATGAATGCCGTGAGGCGAGAATTACTAAGAAGAGGAATTAATTAATAGAATTATATTAATAGAATCATAAAACTAAACTCTGTAAGAGACGACACGAGAGTTGTCCAAAAAATTTATGGCTTCCTCTCATTTCTGAGTGGATTTTAGGTCAAGTAAATGTCCTCCGCGTTGTTGGCAGACTTCTCATGTCTTCCAAATATTTTTAATAGGTTTTGTCACGATTTTTTTCCATCACCACAAAGCGCGGTTAAGTCAGTTCTTAAAATTGCATTTTATACTTTCATTGGTGCCGACTGAGATCGAATCTGGGTTGCTCGAGTACTATGTAATATAAGTGCTTAGTCCCTAAGTGGTAGCTTATTTACGGCGGTATTACTGACATGCTGCGTCAAAATGTTGAGAAGTGCCGGTCGATTTCGTCAGTGATTATGTTTATTTGTATATTTTGTAAAGATACAAACATACATAATAAATATTAAAGGTTATCGCTAGCTTAGGTTATTCAAAGTCAAATTTTATGTATTTTTGATTACAGGTAATGGACAGGATAGATCTAAAATTAAAAAAAAAACTAATTATTTTCGCTGCATGCAACAATATTATACGACCAAATCAAAATGTACATTAATGCAATTAAATCATTTCATTATATAAAGTTAGACACGCCCTGACCTCGGTTAGGTCTTTTAATTTTTATGTAAATTTGATTTTGATTTGATTTAATGTAAATACTAGCGCTATTAAATTACTAAGAAATATGGATAATTAGTCTAATTTTAATAATTAATTATTATTTATAATAAAACTCAACATAGCGTAGCACTCACGTCTGTCACCCAGAGGGGTGTTTTTTATAGGAGAGGGGGCAAACGAGCATACGGCTCACCTGATGGTAAGTGATTACCGCCGCCCATGAACAGCTGCAACACGAGGGGGATTGCAGATGCGTTACCGGCCTCTTAGAAAGGAATATGCTCGTTTCTTGAAGGTCTCTGGTGGTAGGTGATTTCACAAGGAAGTTGTGCGAGGAAGAAAACTCTTAAATCACTTAGTGGTGGACCGCCAGTCATCCAGATGGTATGGATGGTATCGCGAGGTTTGTCGAAGCTTCGTAAGAAGCGCTTTGTGCCAAACCCAATCGAAGGCCTTTGCTATGTCCAAACTAACGGCCAACGCCTCCCCCTTGGACTCTACTGCCTTCGCTCATTTATGAGTTAGGTAACCTAGAAGATCACCAGCTGAGCGACCGCGACGGAAACCGTACTGACGGTCACTAATCAGCTGGTGATCCTCAAGGTACCGCAAGAGCTGGCTGTTAATAACAGATTCCATTATTTTAGAGAACAAGAAGATGATGGCGATAGACCTATAGTTGGACGGATCAGAGTGGTTACTTTTTTTAGGGATCGGGTGCACGAAGGTTGTTTTCCATGATTTCGGGACTACGCCTAGGGAGTAGGAGTACCGCAAAAGACGCGTTAAGACCGGTGCCAACCACGGAGCACACGTTTTCAGCACAATAAGAGGGATGCCATCAGGCTCACTTGACTTGTTGGTGTCCAAGGAGAGGAGTACTATGCGCACCGAGCGTTGGGTAAACAGCACATCCAGCATGGAGCACTCACACTGCGTGATGGTCGGCGGTCTGTTCCCCACGTCATCAAGAGTCGAGTTGGATGCAAAGACAGAGCCCAGTAGATCGGCTTTGTCCTTTGAGGCATGTGCCAGTGAGTCATCTTCCCTGTGCAGAGATGGAAGAGATGGCTGACAGAAGTTCCCTTGGACAGCCTTGGCGAGAAACCGGAATGTAAAACCCGTAACATTCACTGCTATGCAGATGACAGCACTGGTGATGCTCTGTACACAGGCCGTGCCAATATTTCTCGGGAAAACGTCTCCGAGTACTGGGACAAACTTGTGTTTGAAGTCGAGTCATTGCTGAACAGAGTCTCGGATTGAGGGCGAATAAATCTAGTCCAGTTTAACCCTCAGAAGATACAAGTTTGCGCGTTAACAGCTAAAAAGAACCCCTTTGTCGTATCTCCTCAGTTTCAAGACACTTCCCTTGTTGCCTCAGCCAGTATCGGTATCCTCGGCGTCGACATTACGAGTGACGTGCAGTTTCGTTGTCACTTGGCAGAGATGGAAAAATTGGCCTCTAAAAAGCTTGGCGTGCTCAGCGGAGCGGGGCCGGCATCATCATCATCATCAACATTACAGAACTTCACAAGTCCACTGTTGAACATAGGCCTCCCCCAAGGTGTGCCACAAAGCACGGTCCTGAGCCACCTGCATCCATCGACTTCCTGCATGTCATACCAGGTTGTCACTCCATCTGGTGGTGGTCGTCGTACACTTCGCCTACCGATACGAGGCTACCACTCGAGAACCTTTTTCCCCAACGGTTGTCAGTACTTCGAGCTATATGGCCGGCCCATTGCCACTTCAGCTTACTAATCCGTTGGGCTATGTCGGTCACTCTGGTTCTACTGCGGATATCCTCATTTCACACAGAGAAACTCCGAGGATAGCCCTCTTCATAGCTCACTGAGAGACTTTGAGCGTCCTTATACGGCCAGCAGTGAAGGACCACGTCTCGGTTCCGTAGGTCATCACTGGCAACACGCACTGGTTGTACAACTTAGTTTTCAGGTTTTGAGGTATACCTGAAGAGAAGATGTATCGTAATTTCCCGAACGCTGCCCAGCCGAGTTGAATTCGTCGATTGACCTCTCGGTTTAAGTTGGAATTACCTAGACGGACTATTTGTCTCAGGTAAACGTACTCGTCAACAACTTCGAGCTTAGTGCTCCCAACAACTACCATCCATTGAAATAATACTAGTTTTTACGGAATATATCGCGTATATTTAACTTTTTAAATACCCGACGTTTCGAACGCTTTACAGCACTCATGGTCACGGGCGGGACTGAGATGTTCAATGTCCATATGTCATAGTTAACCGCGGTTACCATAGATTAAAATTTAACTTTTGTTCCGATCTATGCAGTATGAACTTATGGTATCTTGAAGTCTTGCAGTTGTATGCTTGGGTTGGGATTTAATTTTATTTATTATAGGATCCCAAGCAGATGGTAGCACCCAGCCATCTTCTCTATTGAAATTAGGATGTTTTTTGATTTCAATAGCCTCGCGAATCATCCTTGGAAGGAATCGGTGTTCTTTAGCGAGGATCTGCGGTCTATCAAATCTGATGTAGTGACGGGGGCGATCCTGTACGTGTTCACAGACTGCAGACTTCCCGGAGCGTCGATTCTTCACATCAGCTATATGTTCTTTAACGCGGGTTTTTATTGATCTTTTAGTTTGTCCTATGTAGGAGAGACCACATTCACAATCAAGCTTGTACACTCCTGCATCTTGCAGAGGGACATTACACTTGACCGATGGTAAAAACTGACCAATCTTCTTCAGCGGCTTGAAGTATGTTTTGATGGAAGCGCGCTTCAAGATGTAGCCAATCTTGTCAGTGACTCCTCTAACATATGGCAGTACAGCAGGTACACGCTCGACTGTGGCCGGCTTCACTCGTTCACTGTGACGTAGGCGCGGGACTCGAAGCTTGTTGTCATGCAAAACTTGCTTGACATGGTGGAGCTCTGCAGCCAGGTGTTTACTGTCACAGATCCCTCGTGCTCTCTGAAACAAAGATTTACCCACGGTAGCTAGCTGTGAAGGATGGTGGTGAGAATCACCGTTTAAATATCTATCTGTATGGGTCTTTTTTCTATACACAGTATGGCTCAAGGTGTTATCAGGATTCCGAATTACTAACACATCTAGAAAAGCTAAGGAATTGTTTGCCTATAACTCCATTGTGAACTGAATTTTAGAATTTATAGAGTTAAGATGGTCTAAAAATGCAGTTACTTTATCTAAAGGTAGAATTGTGAAAGTGTCGTCTACGTACCGCTTGTAGAACCTTGGATTTATGGGAGAACTAAGCAGGGCTTTCTCCTCAAAGTTTTCCATGAATATGTCGGCGACAATGGGAGATACAGGTGAGCCCATCGCCACACCATCTACTTGCTTGTAGAACTCCTCCTTCCACAATAGGTAGCCAGATGTAAGGCAGTGTCTGAGTAATACTGCATATTCTACGGGCATGTTGTTTTCTTCCAGCCTTCTAGTTACAATTGAGATGCAATCTTCAACAGGTAAGCATGTAAACAATGACTGCACATCAAAACTGACCATAGTTTCATTGTCTGCCAGATGTAGGTCTTTAATCTCGCTGACAAAATGAGAATATGCAGTATTACTCAGACACTGCCTTACATCTGGCTACCTATTGTGGAAGGAGGAGTTCTACAAGCAAGTAGATGGTGTGGCGATGGGCTCACCTGTATCTCCCATTGTCGCCGACATATTCATGGAAGACTTTGAGGAGAAAGCCCTGCTTAGTTCTCCCATAAATCCAAGGTTCTACAAGCGGTACGTAGACGACACTTTCACAATTCTACCTTTAGATAAAGTAACTGCATTTTTAGACCATCTTAACTCTATAAATTCTAAAATTCAGTTCACAATGGAGTTAGAGGCAAACAATTCCTTAGCTTTTCTAGATGTGTTAGTAATTCGGAATCCTGATAACACCTTGAGCCATACTGTGTATAGAAAAAAGACCCATACAGATAGATATTTAAACGGTGATTCTCACCACCATCCTTCACAGCTAGCTACCGTGGGTAAATCTTTGTTTCAGAGAGCACGAGGGATCTGTGACAGTAAACACCTGGCTGCAGAGCTCCACCATGTCAAGCAAGTTTTGCATGACAACAAGCTTCGAGTCCCGCGCCTACGTCACAGTGAACGAGTGAAGCCGGCCACAGTCGAGCGTGTACCTGCTGTACTGCCATATGTTAGAGGAGTCACTGACAAGATTGGCTACATCTTGAAGCGCGCTTCCATCAAAACATACTTCAAGCCGCTGAAGAAGATTGGTCAGTTTTTACCATCGGTCAAGTGTAATGTCCCTCTGCAAGATGCAGGAGTGTACAAGCTTGATTGTGAATGTGGTCTCTCCTACATAGGACAAACTAAAAGATCAATAAAAACCCGCGTTAAAGAACATATAGCTGATGTGAAGAATCGACGCTCCGGGAAGTCTGCAGTCTGTGAACACGTACAGGATCGCCCCCGTCACTACATCAGATTTGATAGACCGCAGATCCTCGCTAAAGAACACCGATTCCTTCCAAGGATGATTCGCGAGGCTATTGAAATCAAAAAACATCCTAATTTCAATAGAGAAGATGGCTGGGTGCTACCATCTGCTTGGGATCCTATAATAAATAAAATTAAATCCCAACCCAAGCATACAACTGCAAGACTTCAAGATACCATAAGTTCATACTGCATAGATCGGAACAAAAGTTAAATTTTAATCTATGGTAACCGCGGTTAACTATGACATATGGACATTGAACATCTCAGTCCCGCCCGTGACCATGAGTGCTGTAAAGCGTTCGAAACGTCGGGTATTTAAAAAGTTAAATATACGCGATATATTCCGTAAAAACTAGTATTATTTCAATGTGTAGTGTTCGCGTAAATATAAGAAAAAAAAAAACTACCATCCACGTCATCCCGTGGGTTCTGAAAGAGCGACACAGGGAAGCGAATCAGGAGATGGGCAGCGTCTTCCTAATAAAAACTAAACCTCACCATACTAAACACAGCAACATCATCATCATCATCATCATCATTACAGCCCTTCACAAGTCCGTTCCTGAACATAAGCCTCCCCCAAGTAATGCCACAAACCCACAAAGCATGGTCTTGAGCCACCTGCATCCATCGACTACCTGCATGTCTTACCAGGTCGTCACTTCATATAGTGGGGGGTTGCCCTACACTTAGCCTACCGGTACGAGGCTGCCACTCGAGAACCTTTTTTCCCCAACGGATGTCAGTTCTTCGAGCTATATGGCCGGCCCATTGCCACTTCAGCTTACTAATCCGTTAGGCTATGTCAGTCACTCTGGTTCTGCTGCGGATATCCTCATTTCTAAGTTTGTCACGCAGAGAAACTCCGAGCATAGCCCTCTCCATAGCTCACTGAGCGACTTTGAGCGTCCTTATACGGCCAGCAGTGAAGGACCACGTCTCGGTTCCGTAGGTCATCACTGGCAACACGCACTGGTTGTACAACTTAGTTTTCAGGTTTTGAGGTATACCTGACGAGAAGATGTGTCGTAATTTCCCGAACGCTGCCCAGCCGAGTTGAATCCGTCGATTGACCTCTTGATCGAAGTTGGACTTACCTAGTCGGACTATTTGTCTCAGGTAAACGTACTCGTCAACAACTTCGAGCTTAGTGCTCCCAACAACTACCGGCATAGGTGTGACATGGACATTAAACATGATCTTTGTTTTATCCATGTTCATCTTAAGACCTATCCGTTGGGAGGCACTATTGAGGTCATTGAGCATAGTGCTTAAGTCCTCCAGCGATTCTGCCATAAGGACTATATCGTCGGCAAATCGAAGGTGAGTGATGTACTCGCCATTGATGTTAATACCGTATCCTTTCCAGTCCAATAGCTTGGAAACGTCTTCCAATGCAGCGCTGAAGAGTTTCCGGGAAATAACGTCTGTCTTACACCTCTTTGCAGTTGGATAGGTTTCGTACTCTGGTTCTGTACTCAGATAGCCATCGTAGCCCTAGTCTGCGTGCGAGACGATTCGTAATGACTCTCGAAAACAGCACGTAGAGGCGGCTCAGAAAGGATATCGGTCTGTAGTTCTTTAAGAGAGCGTTGTCACCTTTCTTGAATAACAAGACCACCGCACTTCTGCTCCACGCCTCCGGAGTAGTGCCACCACGGAGGACGGAATTAGAGCCTTTGAAGGACTTCAAGTACCGGTTTTCCACCCGCTTTCAGAAGCTCCGCTGTAATTCCGTCCTCGCCCGGGGACTTGCCGTTTTTAAGGTGCTGGAGAGCCATTCTAATCTCGCTCAGACTGACGTCCGGGATATCATCGGAATAGTGTCGGATAAGACTTTCTCTTAGATTGTTACACTTGCGTGTGGCTCCAACGATGATGTGTACAGCTGCCCATACAGCCTCTCAATCTCATTTAGAATCTCAGGTGTCCCGAAAACGATGGTGCCACACTCAGTCTTCAGCTTTGACAGTTGGCTCTTACTGGCAGACAGATCTCTGGCAAAGACTTTGGAGCCCTGGTTCCGCTCGATCTCTTCTTCAATACGAGCAGTATTGAAGTTGCGCAAGTCTCGTCGCATGCATTTGGAGATCTGTCTGTTCAGTTTCCTGTATGCTGTCAAATCTGTTGACGATTGCAGCCTCATCTCCCGTCTCCCGCCATCCCGCCATGAGATGAAGAGTGTGATCGGAGAGTTTTTGTTTTCTTCTGCGGCGGGTCTTGCAAAACTTAGCTCTGACCGCATGGACAGTTTCCCCGAGCTAGTCATTCATATCGTCCACTACGGCGTTTAGGTTTGAATGAAGTCCCCTGATGTTGCAGAAATCCATGGATATCGTAGCAGGGGATACCTTTGAATTATTGCTTCGTTTGCCCCGAGCAGGTTTAGTCTCGAGCGGAATTTCGCCCCCCCCCCAGAATACGAGGGGCAGCTTGAGCACCCACGCTCAGGAAGAGTAAGGGAGTTTGGGCGTGGATGCTCAGCGAGGGATTCAACGTCACCGGAGTGCTGGTACCCTCCTGGGGTAGTGTAATATTTAACTCCGCTACCATGTTAAGGGGGTGGGGGGTATTGGGCCTCCGGCCACCTGCACTCACCAGACGAAATGCAAAAGCAAAGCTTCTACTTCACGCCGGTCTTCTGTGAGGTCGTGGTACCACCCCGGTTTTAGCCGGCCCATACGTGCAACAGCAATGTATATATATATATATATATATATATATATTTAAATTAAACTAATTGCACTTATGATTTTTTATTCAATAACCAGTTCAGTTTTTTCTCTTATGTCGCTAAGATCAAAAAATATTTCATCAGTATGTAATTTGTATCTAAATATAATTTCCAGAGCACACGAATTAAAAAAAAATCGAGCGAAAAATACCGTGCAAAGCTCGGGCAACCGGGTACTATATATATATATATATATATATATATATATATATATATATATATATATATATATATATATATAAATTACGTGTCACGTTATTTGTCCGCGATGGACTCCTAAACTACTTAACCAATTTTGATCAAATTTGCACACCGTGTGCAGTTTGGTCCAACTTGAGAGATAGGATGGTGTTTTTGCCCATAAGGGACCCGCAATCTTTTTTGCGAATTTAAGGATTTTTAATAGGACATGACAAAGGTTCGTCGAAAAGGGCAGGACAACGTCTGCCTGGCAAGCTAGTATATATATATTTTATAAATATAAATATGCAAAAATTACAAATATCTATATATTTTGAAACTATTACTGTTGGCGACGCGTCTATAAGAATATTTCAATTTATTAGTTAACCGATTACTAATAGCTTCTGGTTGCGCGGAAAAAAAACCATTGGATTATTATATTTGACGGTAGAGGTGCCAAGCCGCTTGTTCCTTTCCGAAAAACGATATCATTCATACCCTCCTCGATCCTCCATCGACACATCGGGGTGGTGGGGTGGGAGGGGCAAGAAGATGATTCTAGAATGTCACGTAATCATCGGGGCCGAGGACATATAAGGCACGCGCGACCGTTGCGCGTCCTCTTTCCACCGCAGTCGTCGCTGAAAACACAACGCTTCTCTCCCGACGCCCCAGAGTGTCTGTCTAGAAGAAGTTCCCTCACCTCGGGTGAGATATAGCCGCGCACCGCCTCTCTCCGGAGTGTTCCAGAAGAAGTTCCAGAAGTTGCAGCTATAGTGCTCAACAGGATAGAAGAAACCCCGGTGAGTCAACACTCCTTTATTTACTGCCTTATATAGTTTAACCCGCTCCAATTTTGTTGTTTTCCTAATAAGGCAGGATTCCTTTTCAGCGATTCGGCACCATAATAGTTTAGTTTTAGGGAAGAGCGAGTGCATTATACCGCATGCTATAGTAGTCGCTTTTACGTAAGCGTAGAAGCATCCGCATATACAGTCCACTTTAGTTAATATCTCGCGTCATAGGTTTAAGGTTCGACCGGGGAACTAGACTTCGGCAGCCTTAAACACGTGGCTCCACCAGCTTCTAAAGATAAATTATCGAGCAATAATATTCTAACAAGAAAACACTTAGTTGAATCTTAAAGAAATATCGAACTAATGATATGAAGGTCTTGGGTTCGACTCCCAGGTCGGAATAGTTTATCGTTTTCTTAGTAATATCTCTTAATAAATTCATATAGGGAATTGTTAAGATATAAATTATGTTACCGGATTTGTTCCCCGGTTGAAATCATCTTTCCAATAATGTTAATTTAAAGAAATATTAAAGTAAAGTTAGAGACCAGGATTTGTTCCCCGGAAGAAATGATCACTTTGTGAGTAAATAGAATTAATGGAAATTAATTGCATAAGTATTATCCTATATGAGTCTGATACGTTTTGTATGAAAACAAAATGTCTATTTTCAGTGTATTGCTTCATGAAATATTTTGTCTATGTTATCTGATAAGAGACATGATAACTGATAAGAATCTAGTTAGAAATAATTTCCTACAATTTGGGAGTCGTGTAGAATCAGTTGTTCACCTAGTATTGGTTGATAGTACTGTGTGCTAAATTTGCCATTTTTGCCGACAAGTGAAATCGTGTGAGAATTAGTTGTTCAAATAGCGTGAGTTCATAGCCGCGCATTTTACAATTTATGTAAAATCGACTTGTAAAATATTTCAGATTGAATCTATGAGCAAAATAGGTGAATTCTGTGTTATTTTTATGTGAAAATTCCTTTGGATCAGTGAAATATTGATAGTTTTGTGTAAGAAATTTAAAAGTGTTTTAAATGGAAAATGTATAGGAAAAATGTAAATTAAACTATTGTATTAGTTAAGATATTTATATTTTCAAGTGAAGAACATTGTTTCAACCTTATATGTTAAATATTTAAGAAATTCCGACTTTGAACATGTGAGTAAAATAAGCATATTTTGTTAAATAAATAAAAGTTTTTTTGTGATATGAAAATGTAATGTTTATCGTAGTATAGATATTTTTTTGTGCTATCTTTTTATGTAAATTGTATAAATGTATGTCTTATACAAATAAAGATATCGGGAAAACCGTGAGAGAGTGATAGTACAAATTGATGTAATTAAGTGGTGTAATCGCACAGAGGGCGCGGTTCTCTTTCGCGTATAGATCTGGGGTAGCTCAGTAAACGAGTTTTCTTGCAAATCGTTCGGGGAAGTTCGGGGAAGTTTCGGGGAAGTTCGGAGAAACTTCGGGAAAAGTGCAAGACCAGCAGTCAATAAGAAGAAGAAAGAAAAAGTAATAGGGGAGTGATAGGGAAAAGTAATTACTCTCTCACGGAACGGTTTGAAGATAATTGCTGTTTTATTCCCAAGGAATTCTCCCCTTAAAGTGATACAGTCCACATTGAAGAATTAAGGCATTGGGACCGGGACGACTTCGGAAGACCCGTAATCCCCGCCTGAACCTATTTTCTGAAAAGGAAGAGGTTATCGACCTTGTATGTTACTCCATTGCGGAGATCACATACGTTGTTCCCGAACCCAACGTAGGTGTCATAGGAGGTTAGGAAATCCGCTGGTGAACCAGCTGGAACAAACGACCTCCCTCTGTCCCGACTCTGGTTCCTTTAGTAGTTTTTTGAGGATTTAAGGAACCAGCCTGTAAAGCTCCCTGTTCCTTTTCAAGTGGTCCTTCGAAGCCGGATCAAGGAACCAGATGTGGACTGCTGGTTATGGAAAAAAAGACCTTCGGAGCCGAGTGAAGATCAGCAACCGAAGGAAGCCGGAGGTTTGAGCTGAAGCAACAGGACCAAAGGCCAGAATACCAGGTCAGCGTAGTAGGACCAGACCTGGAACTACCGGAAGAAAGAAAACCGGGATTGCGGCTTGGGGCGTGTGCTCGCATGGGGCACGTATCGCAGCCAGGCGCAGGTGCCTTGTGAAGGCGCTCATCGTGGCCAAGCAGGGCTTGGCATTTTTCCTGTCGGGCAAGCGTGTTCGGCATTTTCCTGTCGGACGATCGTGTCCGGCATTTCCTGTTGGACGACCATGTCCGGCATTTTCTGTCGGGTCATCAGAGGGTGCAAGAAGAAGAAGCATCCACCGCTGCTTCTGCCAGGCGAGGGTGCTCGCGGGCACCTGACTGCATCGCGGCCGGAATAGGGCGCCTGGGCGATGAAGCGCAGCATACATCCCGACCACCTAACGGTGCCAAACGGTCGGGCTTTAGCACAACACCTTCGGGTGGAGCAGTTCTCTCGAGCGAGACTGCGCTTGCACTACCGCTCGACTGTTTCGTCATATTCCTTGGCGGGACAGTTCCTAAACCTTTCCTCCATTCCATTCCTGCACGACTCCATCCCTGCACGGCTCACCTCGGTAGGCCCCGTTCAGGATTGATAGGGCTGATAGGGTTGTTAGGGTGGTAGTAAGTTTGTAGGGTTGGGAGATAAAGGGAGGGGGAGGGGTAGTGGGGTTAGGTTGGGGTGTAGAAGGGTTGTAGGTAAGGGGTTGTCGGGACCGTAGGGACAGTTAGGGACCGTAGGCCAACAATCACCTTCCTGCAAGATGAAGAAGGCACAAGACCAGACAGAGAGGAACTATGGAAGCAGGACAAGAACAGGGCTCTCAAGAAAGGCTAAAGAGGTGGAGTCATCTGGAGCGACTACAGCTACTGCTTCGAGTGGGGCAACCCCTCCAAGTGGAGCCACCACCGATACGTCCACATGCACGTGATACTCAGGGGCGTCCGTGGCAACGACAAGCAATACGGACACCAGTGGTACGCAGACCAGCACCGTACAGAAATCCGTTATATCCAGGAGTGAAACGATAGTCAAAAAAGTAGGTCAAAGGACCGAAGAAGCGGCATCGTTAAGAACAGTAATCGGGCACACTAGTGACAAAGGGTCACAGAGAGGTAGTAGGTCATCGCGATCGGCGAGGCTGAAAGCCGAATTAGAGGTGCGGATTAAATTCGAACGCTCAGAGCTCGAAAGAGCACAGGCAGTTGCTGCCTTAGCCAAGTCTCAATTGGAGTTGGCACGTCTCAACCGAGAAGAGGGGATCGACTCGAGTGAGGATGATGAAGAGCGGAATACTCAGGTGGAACCTTTCGTAAGGAGTTGGGTTCAGCAGACCATAATGAGCGCGCCGGTTAGTGTAACGCAACCCGACATTACTGATAAGGAAGCGTCTAAGGGATCACGCCGCAAAGGGGCGGAGGTCGAACGCAACCTAGGAAATGCACAGAAAGCACACGCGAGTGAGGTGTCAGAATTGACCGAAGCGATTGTGAGTGCAATAAAGATAGCGAGTAAAGATAAGTCTTCCCAGCTTTATTTCCTCCAGGAATTACCGGTCTTCGATGGAGACCCGGGTGAATGGATAATTTTCAAAACGGTGTTTGAAGGCACAAGAAGCCAATTTTCAGGGGTGCAGAATGTCGCACGCTTTAGGAGGGCATTAAAAGGCACCGCTAAGGAAGCGGTTAAGTCATTCTTGTTTACTTTGTGTGAACCTGAAGAAATAATGAACGCTCTCGAAAGAAGATTCGGTAGGGTTGAGATGCTCATTCTAGCCGAAATCGAGAATGTAAAGCGTATGCCAAGATTGGCGGAAGATTGCCGAAATATAGGTTCTTTTGCAAGTCGTATTACGAACGTGGTTGCCACAATACAAGCGTTGAACCAACCACAGTATTTATACTCACCGGAGTTAGTAAGCCGTATAGTGGAGAAACTTGGAACTATGATTAAATTTAAATGGTTCGAATATCGAGCTCAGCATCCTTTAGAGCCAGAGTTACAGAAGATGGCCAAATTTTTGAATTCATTGAGTGAACAATTTGGAACGTCCTTAAGCAATGAAAATGTGCCTGAAAAACGGAAACGTCCTGAATTCAGAAAGCGAACTGTACACACTGCAAAGGGGTGTGTACGCAACCGTGTTAAGAGCGAGCGTTATGAACGCCGAAATAATAAAGGGCACAACCGACAAGTGGTTATGATAACCCAGGGTAAGCCTGTAAGTCGGGTAACACATAAGTGTGTTATATGCAACAAGGAACACTCTATAGTGAGTTGTTACAAATTTAAGGATATGAATAATCACGAAAAATGGGAAGCGGTTAAAAAGGCGAAACTATGTTTCCAATGTTTGTCACCTAACCATAAGAGGTTAGAGTGCAGAGCGAAAAAATGTGGTGTAGATGGATGTAGAATGGCACATCATCGAATGCTACATCGATACCCCAATAAAAATACCTCGCCGCAAGGGGACGAGGGGGGTAAAGAGGCTCAAATTACAACTGTTAGTACAGTGAATGCACTAGCATGTGCATATTTAAAAATTATACCGGTCGAGTTGTAAGGACCTAAAGGAAAGGTCAAGACCACAGCTCTTCTGGATGAAGGATCAACCATGACACTCATAGAGGAGTGGATGGTTTAGAAGTTAGCACCTCGCGGACACAAAGAAGAATTACGTATTGAAGCCATAGGAGGTAAGCGAATCAACGACGACAGTTCGTATCGCTTAAACGTTAAAATAAAAGGCATTTTCTCGAAAGACTTAGAAGAGATAAGTGTGCAAACAATTAAGTCCAAACCTGTTACTTCAAGAGATGCGCACTTTAGATCATACAATACCTACCTTACGTCCGCTCCAGACGATCACTAAATAGATCAGAATTATGTAAAATTGTGTACCTATGAAAAAACTATTTTTTCGTTTTAAACAAAACCAAAGACACTATGCAATAGATAATAGTATCAAAGACAAAGATATGCTCTTTTATTTTAAACCATAATCTGGCAATGTTTCTTAGAAAAAAAAAAAGAAATCACTCTGAACTTTCGGCGTTCCACGTGTCGCTTTGATGAAGGTGCTCCGTCTTTTTTATAGAATCTTATATTTGTGTCTGGACTAAAAACGAAAGTATTATACTTTTTTATATTCCTTGTAATATAGTAAACACGTAGATTTATAATTTGTGGTATAAAAAGTGAAAAGTAAATTGCCAAAAGTACTTCAAAATCCGGAAGGCCCATTTTGGCGGTTGGGTCATAAATGTGTTATTTTTCAAATTCTCATTTATTTTTAGTTTAAAATGTAAGTAAAAATAGTTTTCTTACATATTTCAAATAACTTGACTTTGTATTTATTTCAAATTCACACAAAAATATTTTTGATATTGTTCGAAATGTCATACAGATAAAATATTATTTTTTTAAATTTTTTTATATTTTATATTTTGGTATGAGTAACGATTGGAAACACATAAAACATAAATATATACATATTTCCAAACATTTTCATATAAATTTCTCCAAAAACAAAAGTGTAGAATTCAAATTAGTAGTAATTTTGTCACTAAAATTGAAGTATATACTACTACTATGCTATACAGGGTAATTTATGTATTTTATTACAATTTCTAGCAACCAAAAATAATTTTATTCGATAGTTTATACATTCAACAAGAATTCCTGTAAGTTTTATCCATAAATATTGTCTCAAAGTGAAAATATAGCAAAATTTGCAATATAGCAAAAAATTTTCTAACTTACAAATTTTCCCGCCATTAAGGTCCCGAGCGAACGGGAGTATAACATGTCGCGACCTCCAGGGCTTACAGGAACTTTCTCCGCAGTCAGTAAGCCGAGAATTATTGCAACGGTATTCTCATTTGACACCGATTAAGGACGAGTTGATTTATGAGAGGTCCAGACCTACCATATTAATTGGCCAGGACAATTGGCATCCCATAGTTACTCGTGAATTAATTTCAGGAGGTAAGAACCTACCTGTAGCATCGCTCACCAAACTTGGATGGGTTTTACATGGTCACATATCGGGTGGCATCAAACCAATCAAGATTGTTAACCAGGTCAGCGTAGTAGGACCAGACCTGGAACTACCGGAAGAAAGAAAACCGAGATTGCGGCTTGGGGCGTGTGCTCGCATGGGGCACGTATCGCAGCCAGGCGCAGGTGCCTTGTGAAGGCGCTCATCGTGGCCAAGCAGGGCTTGGCATTTTTCCTGTCGGGCAAGCGTGCTCGGCATTTTCCTGTCGGACGATCGTGTCCGGCATTTCCTGTCGGACGACCGTGTCCGGCATTTCCTGTCGGGTCATCAGAGGGTGCAAGAAGAAGAAGCATCCAAATTTGATAGAATCAAAGTTGAAAATAATAATTATGTACATGTTTCGTAAAACCCATAAAAATATATTCCTAAATCGGGCGGCTTGTGTTGTGAATGATCTGTCCAAAAATTTGGTAGTGTGAGCTGGTTTTTATAATATCAAATTTTCTGATGATCTCAAATGTTAAAATTAAAATTAAATTAAAATCTCAAATTTAAAACGCGTACTCCTTGAAATTAATGATAACTGGTTGTAGATAATAAAATTATGATGGGTACATATACAGGGTTTGCAACCGCATTGTAACATTTTTAGTCGTCAGTAGGAAGATGTATTGCTGGCCATCTCCTGTTTTGTTTGCCTCTGTCGTCTCTCACGACATTCACGGGAAAAATGGGGTAGTGGATTACGCCGCCACCGCACGGTAACTACACACATACACGTCAAGCTAATTTTAAGTGTGTCAAAAACAGACCCATAATAGGTAGAAGCGTGAAAGGCGAAACGTCTGGTACTGTGACTGTCAATCCATCAGGTAAGCCAGGCGATTATGGCATTCCTTCCCGCCATTATTACAAGTAGTGGACCCTTAGCTCTAGCTTTTAGCATTGGTCATTAAGGTACGTGAGGGTAATATTGTCACCTAAAGCTTTGCCGCCCTATACAACCAAAACTAGGAGAAGAATAGAGACAAAAAGACAAAGTCGTATACTATAACTAATATATTAAGGAAATAATTGCAAACAAGCTTTGGCAATTACTGGGAACACTCCAAAAATCTGCTTAAAAAACTACCTACACGTGTTGTGTAGGTAGTTTTTAAGCAGATTAGCATATCAAAATCATACTAAAATCGACTAAAATATTTACTTTAATATTCAACTATAAAAATGGCGTCGATAAAGCATCGCTCTTTTGACCATTTATTATTGGTTTGACCGTTACTGTATCACAAAGCCATCTATGCAAAGAAGGTTGTAGTTTTTGAGTTATAAGAAAGTGACCATATTAAGCGGATGACCATGTTATGGTTTTCTATTTTTATAGTTGGCTCCATTTGTCCATAGACTTCAGTAGCCGCTTACCCATTGCCTGGACTGTGAGTTCGTTTGTTACTTTAATTTTATAAGAAAAAATTACTAATTGATTAGGCGGGAAACGAGAAGGTTTCTCGAGTATGAAATTGTAATACGGCTTTAAAAATCTAATACTTTTATTTACTTTTCATTTATTCAGACTGAGTACGGTATTGAGTGAAAAGCTATTAGAACGAAAAAAAAACATGATTGTTTTTGCTGAATTTTTGTCTTCTGACGTTAATAATATTGTGTGCACAGATTAATAACAACAAATTTACACTCCTGTTATGGAAATTAAATATTGAAGTTAAACATATAAGAAAATGTTTTATACATCTATATCACATGTATAATTCTCTTTCCCATATTTTGATTGCAGTAATAGCTTTTAACACTCTTTTTTTTTTTTTTTTTTTTTATAGAAGAGGGGGCAAACGAGCATGCGGCTCACCTGATGTTAAGTGACTACCGCCGCCCATGATCAACCGCAACACCAGGAGAATTGCGGGTGCGTTGCCGGCCCTTTAGAAAGGAGTAAGCTCTTTTCTTGAAGGTCTGTCACTCTGTTTTTGAAGTTCATTTCGCACGCTTGACTTGGGGAGTAAGCTGGCTAACGCGTGACGAAAGCGTTAGGAAAAGTGAGATCTGGTGAGGCGAACGGGAGTTGAGTGGGGGATATAAGCAAGAGAGAGCAGTCGCATGCACATTTTCTTCCTCTCTTTCTCTTATTTTTCGTAATTATATTTCACGCAGCCGGCTGCGTGGTATGCTATAAACATTCTCCACCTCCCTCTCCCGCTTTCCGGAGGGTTGCCCATATTTGCTTCGGGCGCAAAATGAAAAAAAAACTATCACACGGAGTGTCAGCCGCTCCCCGGGCAGAACACCTTGCCCGGCGGGAGATCTCCCCTTTTCCTTTCACGGCCACGGTGGTGACCCCGACGTGATCTGAATACGCAACCAACAACCTTCGGAAACTGCAAGCTTCATCATCGTCATAGAATACCCTACCCATTCTCTCCCGAGCAGGTATCGTCTGCGGTTTTCATATCCTGCAAGCCATCTAGCTTCACAAGTTTCATCGCAGCACTGGAATAATAATGCTTCCTGTTCCTTCAAGCTACTCTCTGCGCTATACAGTGTTCGGCACGGCTCTGAACCTTACTGCTCACCTCTGCTTCACGGCACTCTCGCAGATTACTTCCCTTCTTCTCGACTCACCGCAGACTACAAGGCAATCCTGTGGCACTTGCACATGCGTCGGCAACGAGGCTGCACTATCGACCTCCGGTCTGAGTAGGGGGGTGATGTAGCGGCGCTGTCGTCGCGCCGCAAGCGAAGCACACCGAAGCCTAAATCACGCTATCAAAATTCCGAATCATAAACAGTATATATAGAACATCTCCGAACTATCACACGGAGTGTCGGTCGCCCCCGGGCAGAACACCTTGCCCGGCGGGAGATCTCCCCTTTTCCTTTCACGGCCACAAATTCTCCCTTGAATAAACACAGCTCGTGATCAATGTGTGTGTTTTAGTGACATAGGAAGTTGTAGTCTGCCTGATTGTAAGTGACTGCCGCAGCACGTAGATATCTTAAGCCAACTTCAAACAAAGAAGTCTGCAGGTGCGTTGTCATCACTGAGGACAGAGACGGAATGCCTCACAGCCGGTTACTAAATGGGCTCCTTTTCCCCCTTCTCCAGCCATCACAAGCTACACATTGTTTAGGTACCTATTTTTTCGTTATACGTCGAATTGAATTAGTGTGGAGTCGATAATATCATTTTTAGAATTTTTTTTATAGAAGAGGGTATATACAAGCATACGGTTCACCCGATGTTGAGTGACTACCGCCGCACATGAACAACTGAAACACCAGGGGAATTGCAGATGCTTTGCCGGCCTTTTAGAAAGGAGTAAGCTCTTTTCTTGAAGGTCCCTAAGTAGTATCGGTCCGGAAAAATCGCCGGTGGTAAACTATTCCACAGAGAGGTCATACGCGGAACAAAACTCCTAGTGAAACGTACGGTGGTGAACCGCCAATCATTTAGATGGTGTGGATGGTATCGGAAATTTTGCCTAGATGTACGTTCATAAAATTTGGCGACTGGGACTAATCCGAACAATTCCTCAAAGCACTCGGTCGTCGACGATTCGAGTTGCACTGCACAGGATGCTTTCAAGTGAAAGGAGCTGATACTGGGGAGCCCCAGCCCAGAGATTGGAACAGTATTCCATGTGAGGTAAAGTTAAAGGCGGTGTGCCGGCATGAAATACTATCCCTCTCTGCTGAGCACGCCAAGCTTTTTAGAGGCCAATTTGGCCTTTTCTTCCAACTGACCATGAAACTGCACGTCACTGAATATGTTGATTTTAGGATTCCCGATACTGGCTGAGGCAACAAGGGGAGTGTCTTGAAACTGAAAGATACGACAAAAGGGTTCCTTTTAGGGGTAAACGCGCAAACTTGTGTTTTCTGGGGATTAAACTGGACTTGATTTAGTCACCCCCAATCTGGGACTTTGTTCAGCAAAGACGAACGAGACGAACCTAATCAAGCTAACGTACGAATGTACGCACATACCTACGTATCATCATCATCATTACAGCCTTTCACAAGTCCACTGCTGAACATAGGCCTCCCCCAAGTAATGCCACAAAGCACGGTCCTGAGCCACCTGCATCCATCGACTTCCTGCATGTCTTACCAGGTCGTCACTCCATCTAGTGGGGGGTCGCCCTACACTACGCCTACCGGTACGAGGCTGCCACTCGAGAACCTTTCTTCCCCATCGGTTATCGGTTCTTCGAGCTATATGGCCGGCCCATTGCCACTTCAGCTTACTAATCCGTTGGGCTATGTCGGTCACTCTGGTTTTACTGCGGATATCCTCATTTCTGAGTCTATCACGCAGAGAAACTCCGAGCATAGCCCTCTCCATAGCTCGCTGAGCGACCTTAAGCGTCCTCATACGGCCAGCAGTGAAGGACCACGTCTCAGATCCATAAGTCATCACTGGCAACACGCACTGGTTGTACAATCTAGTTTTTAGAGATTGAGGTATACCTGACGAAAAGATATGTCGTAATTTCCCGAACGCTGCCCAGCCGAGTTGAATCCGTCGATTGACCTCTCGGTCGAAGTTGGACTTACCTAGTCGGACTATTTGTCCCAGGTAAACGTACTCGTCAACAACTTCGAGCATAGTGCTCCCAACAACTACCGGCATAGGTGTGACATGGACATTGAACATGATCTTTGTTTTGTCCATGTTCATCTTAAGACCTATCCGTTGGGAGGCACTATTGAGGTCATTGAGCATAGTGCTTAAGTCCTCCAGCGATTCTGCCATAAGGACTATATCGTCGGCAAATCGAAGGTGAGTGATGTACTCGCCATTGATGTCAATACCGTATCCTTTCCAGTCCAGTAGCTTGAAAACGTCTTCCAATGCAGCGGTGAAGAGTTTCGGGGATATAACGTCACCCTGTCTTACACCTCTCTGCAGTTGGATAGGTTTCGAGCTCTGGTTCTGTACTCGGATAGCCATCGTAGCCCTACTGTACAAACACTTCAGCACTTCGATATACCGACAGTCAACTTGGCACCGCTGAAGGGACTGTAGCACCGCCCAAATTTCGACGGAATCAAAGGCTTTCTCATAGTCCACATACGCCAGGCAAAGTGGCAGATTGTACTCTTCAGTCTTCTGTTCAATCTGCCGCAGGGTATGTATGTGGTCTATGGTACTGAAGCCTTTTCGGAAACCGGCTTGTTCGGGAGGCTGGAAGTCGTCAAGTCTGCGTGCGAGACGATTCGTAATGACTCTCGAAAACAGCACGTAGACGCGGCTCAGAAGGGAAATCGGTCTGTAGTTCTTTAAGAGAGCGTTGTCGCCTTTCTTAAAGAACAAGACCACCGCACTTCTGCTCCACGCCTCTGGAGTAGTGCCACCATGGAGGACGGAATTGAAGAGCTTCTGAAGGACTACAAGTACCGGTGTTCCACCCGCTTTCAGAAGCTCCGCTGTAATTCCATCCTCGCCTGGGGCCCTGCCGTTTTTAAGGTGCTGGAGAGCCATTCTAATCTCGCTTAGACTGACGTCCGGGATATCATCGGAATAGTGTCGGATAAGACTTGCTCTTGGATCGTTACTCACACTTGCGTGTGGCTCCAACGATGATGTGTACAGCTGCCCATAGAACCTCTCAATCTCACTCAAAATCTCAGGTGTCCCGGAAACGATGTTGCCACACTCAGTCTTCAGCTTTGACAGTTGGCTCTTTCTGGCAGACAGATCTCTGGCAAAGACTTTGGAGCCCTGGTTCCGCTCGATCGCTTCTTTAATACGAGAAGTATTAAAGTTGCGTAAGTCTCGCCGCATGCATTTGGAGATCTGTCTGTTCAGTTGCCTGTATGCTGTCAAATCTGTTGACGATTGCAGCCTCATCTCCCGTCTAACAGCCATGAGATTAAGAGTGTGATCGGAGAGTTTTTGTGTTCTTCTGCGGCGGGTCTTGCAGAACTTAGCTCCGACCGCATGGACAGTTTCCACGAGCTTGTCGTTCATATCGTCCACTGCATTGCAATCTTCTAGGCACTGGAAGCGGTTACGTAACTCGAGCTGAAAGGTTTCGGGATTCTGGATTAGAGCACGAGGGGGACGGAGCGTTGACTTCATTAGACGAGACCTCTCCAACTTAACGTTTAGGTTCAGTGTGCCTCTAACCATTCGGTGATCGCTGCCAGTTTTCACCCTTGCGATCACTGAGACATCACTGAACAGTTGGCGTCTGGTCGTCATAATGAAGTCAATCTCATTTTTTGTCGAACCGTCGGGGCTCGACCAGGTCCACTTCCTGTGGGGCCGCTTCTGGAAGAAAGAGTTCATCATAAAGAGTCCCTCTTTCTCCATAAAGTCGGCCAGCTGCTGGCCCCTTCGGTTCCGTTGCCCTACTCCAAATTTCCCTACCTTCAGCTCACCGCTTTCTCTTGTGCCTAGTTTTGCGTTGAAGTCTCCCATCAACACCGTGTAGTGGGTTTTGGAGGAATGTATGGCTCTGGAAATATCCTCATACATTTCCTCCACCTCCTCATCGGGGTGTGCCGAGGTTGGTGCGTAAACCTGAATGACCTTCAGCGAATACCGTTTGGTGATTCTGAGTATCAGGTACGCGACCCTCGTCGACACACTCCCAATCTTTACAACGTTGTTGACGAGAGACTTGTGGACGATAAATCCGACACCTCCTTGGGACAGATGGTCGCCCTCCCGGTGATAGAACAAGTTGCCGGACTCGAGGATTGCCGTGTCCTCTCCCTCTCTTCGGACCTCGGATAATCCAATAATATGCCAGCGCAACTTGTCTACCTCTTCTTCCAGCTCCAGTATCTTCTCGTCAGTCCTCAGGGTGCGTGCGTTATATGTTGCCAGGACGAGTCGTCGTAGGTGGCAACCGAACCTCCACCGGAGATTCTTAGCACCCCCTGCCCCGCCGTTACCATGGTCGCCACCGTAGCCAGGAATAGCGGGGCCGCCGGGGACTGGGGGCCGTCTTTTTGTGTATTTGTTCATTGGGGGGTATTTGCCGTAGTTGCCACGCTTGGCGAGCGGGTTGGCAACCGCAGTTTTTTATTACGTCACAGTTGTCATCAGGAAGATGCTGCTGCCCATCTCCTCCCTGTCTCCCTCTGTCGCCTCTTACGACACCCACGGGAAGATATGGGGTAGTGGATATTCTTAACCGCCACTACACGGCGCACCTACCTACGTATACATCGTTTTAAACATTTTTTATCGGGCTTTAGGTACTAAAAAACGTGGTGATTTAATAAAATTTGGACCTGCAACAAACTCCTATTTGAAAGTAGGTTTTTTGGCAGTAGGTGAAGAAAAAAGTGTACAAGTTCTTACGTTTTCAAAAATATATTTTAAAGTACTTAATACATTAAAGTACATTATTCGTGTATTTATTTGGTGCAAAAATACATCATTAATTAGTACTTACATGTTTATGCATGTAAACTGATTTAAAATTCACCACCTGACCACCACATCACACTTTGAATAATTTTTACAACAGAATGTCTCAACTAGAAGAAATAAGAACTGCTCAAAATACTCTAGAGGAATGTTTTTCTAAAAGTATGGCTGTGTTGGAGGCACAGCTGCATACTGGGAGACCCGCTAAAGACACTGTTGCAAAGGTGGCTGAAGAATTCTGGACTTTCCATGAGTTCATGTACTCAATGCTTGGGATGCTTCGCAAGCAGATTATTGAGTGCTCTCGTATGGTAGATGTCATCGAAACCAGGCATCGTCGTAAGGCTCTCATTTTCCTTGGTGTTACTGAAGATAAGGAAGATTGTAAAGCCACTGTGGTGAGCATTTTTCGCAAGATGCAGTTAACAGACATTACAGCCTCTAGCATCAGAGTTTGTCACAGGATTGGAGCAGCCAGTAGAAAACATCAACGACCAACCTTGGTACGGTTTGTTGACATTGACTTTAGAACATCGGTGTGGAGGTCAAAGTCCAAGCTTAAAGGTTCAACGATTGCAGTTAAAGAATTCTTGATAGAGACCCGTCAAACTGTTCATGTTAAAGCACGGCACCATCTTGGTATGCGAGATTGCTGGACTCAGGACGGTGTAATTGTGGTGAAAGCTGCCGATGGATCCCGGCAAAAGATCACTTCCCTAGACGAACTGAACTCCTTAAAGCAGAAACACCCCAAATCAGCAGCTGAATCCTTGGTTGGGGGCAAGACCGCAGTTGTGGGATCAACGAACTCTCTTTCAAAACTTCGTAAGTGACGACAATTGAAGTTTGTAGTTTCGTGTGTTAACTTTTCATTACCTTAATACAAAATTTCTCAATTTTTTTTTATTTTTAGGTAAAATGTATACAATTTTATTTTGCTTTATTTCTAGTATAGGTACGTAACTCCAAAATGGTTTCTAAGTAGTACTAAGTGTGTATTTTCTAAACTAATTATATCCTCCTTCCTTGTTTTTGTAACATGGATATCGTATTTATAATTACTAAGATAATATTCGCTATTTATTCTCTCGAACTACAATGTAAACATGCTTTTGTGTATTGTATGAATAATTGTCAGTTGTCATTTCTATTCTAGTGTAATGCCAATTTGACATTTGACAACTTAAGGGTATTATTATATGGAATTTCGGTAACCTGTCATGTAGTGTTATAGTTTATAGTATATACACGTTGTGTACTGATTAACTCCATGAAATAATTTTGTCTGTGTTTTTTTTTTCATTTCTATCTGTTGTAATACTCAATTCGATATTACGATTCGATAGTACGTTTTAATAATAATTTAATTAGTTTATATATTTTACATCTATACTATATATATAAAAATCTGTATTTATTTTTATGAACGCTGATGATGATTCTTTTTTTTCTGCCAACGAAACTGCTACATCTATTGACGATAGTTTTTGTTCCATAACTGATACGCTGGGTGATTTTTTACGTCATACATTTGACCAGTCTAGCTCTCCGCTAAATGTGTGTCATATCAATGCACAAAGTGTACCCAGCCACTGCAGTGATCTCATTGAAGCCTTTACTAACGTGAACGTTCATGCCATCCTGATTTCGGAGAGCTGGTTGAAGCCCCACCTTCTTTCAACCACTTAGGGGGTAAGTGGTCTTGGTTTCACTTTGATACGTAACGATTGGGTTGATAAGAGAGGGGGTAGTGTTGCTATATACCTCCACAGTGACTTATCTTATAAACTTCTAGCTTCCTCCTCGCCCTTTTACTCCGCATCTGCTGCTCTTTTTCTTGAAGTTTGTGTGAAGGGAGCTAAAACCGTTCTTGGTGTTGTATATTGTCCCCCCTCCGTTGATTACTTCTCCAGTCTCGAAACGACTCTGGAATCTTTAGGGTCAGAATACTCACATCACATCATCATGGGTGATTTTAATACAAATCTCCTGGCTTCGCACTCATCCCGTTCCTATAAGTTCCTTCAAATAATCGAGTCGGTTGGCCTTCATGTTCTACCTCTAACAGCCACTCACAACAATGCGGACGGCTCGTGACAGACGTGGCTCGATTTAATGCTCACCTCAAACCCCACCCTTGTCTCTACTCATGGTCAACATTATGCGTCTGGTTTCTCCCGTCTTGATCTCATTTACCTTTCCTATACCCTGAAACCTCCTAAACCCTAACCTAAAATCCTGCACTTGCGTCGTTTTGGCCGTATGGATGTAGAGAAGTTGTGTCAGGATGCTTCTAAAATTAACTGGGGCACAATGACAGCCGCTCTCACGGTAGACGAAAAGGTTGGCGCATTTAATAACATATTAATTAATCTATATAATATGCATGCTTCTATTAAAAAAGTAAAGCTAAAGCGGCTGCCAGCACCTTGGATCACAACAGAGATCCGCGTTGTGTTGAGGCGTAGAGACCGAGCCTTTCAGAAATATAGAAAAGTGCGGTGTGAGGAAAATCGGTCCATTTTTAAAACTGCAAGAAATTCGTGTAACCAAATGATACGCAACGCAAAACGCCGATATATTCTTAACAACATCATATCCTCTTCCCCCGCAGATATCTGGAAGTTCCTTGGAACCATGGGTATTGGTAAGAAGTCCCATTCTGAGTTTCAGAGGACAATTGGTTTGGATGATATCAATCAACACTTCTCTTCACATACACCTCTAGATAACCAAACCAAGTGTCAAACTGTTAATCAGTTAATGGATTTACCTCGTCTTAATATCGCTCCTTTCCGCTTCTCTCCAATAGCGACGAATGTGATCAGGAAGGTTACACTCTCCATTAAGTCTAATGCTAAGGTTGTGACGATATAAGTCGCCGTATGATTATTAATATTATAGACCATCTCCTCCCTGCTATTTCCCATATAATTAACTTCTCTCTGGATTCTGGAGATTTTCCGTTGCTGTGGCGTAAAGCTTACATTATACCTCTGCCAAAAATTTCTAATCCTTCTTTACCTAATCACTTCCGACCTACATCCATTCTTCCCTTTTTATCAAAGGTGCTTAGAGGATTGTGTACACAAACAGCTATCACATTTTATCTTCTCGAATAACCTGTTAAGCTCATTACAGTCTGATTTTAGGCCAGGTCATATCACTGTTTCCATGCTCCTCAAAGTCACTGGTGACATTAGGGCAGGCATGGAGGAAACTAAAGTCACAGGACTGGTTTTGGTTGACTTCTCTAACGCCTTTAATGCCATCAGTCACGACATCCTATTATCAATCCTTTCACTTTCTATGATCTCATCTGAGGCTTTGGAGTGGTTCTCATCTTATATTCGAGGCCGCCAGCAGCCAGTTCGCATTGACGAGTTGCATGCTGGTGTTCCTCAAGGCGGTATTCTATGTCCGTTGTTATTTTCAATATTTATAAATCTCATTACCCCAAATCTTCAGTGTGCGTATCATTTGTATGCTGATGACTTGCAGTTGTACTCACACGCGAAGGTCGACTGTATATCTACAGCAATTGAGTCTCTTAATAGGGACCTAGAGTATATAAAGAACTGGTCTGACAAGTTTGGTCTTAAAGTAAACCCATCCAAATGTAAGGCTATAATAATAGGTAGCCAACGGATGATATAGAAACTGAATCCCACAGCTTTACCGCCGATCATTTTTAACGGTTTTGTTTTAGAACTGAGTAATACCGTGAAAGACCTTGGATTGCACATTGACTCCACCTTGAGCTGGCAAACTCAAGTGGCAAATGTTTGTCAGAAAGTGACAGGTATTTTGCGTTCTCTCTATCACCTGAAGAACTTTCTCCCGTCCAGGACCAAGACGATTATTGTGCAGACCTTAATTTTTCCCATTTTGACTATGGTGATGTGTGTTATTTTGACCTTAATGCAGAACTCTTGAACAAATACGACCATCTTCTTAATAACTAGTAGCATTCGATTCATTTTTGCGTTCAACTTAGCGTTCGTAGTTAGCCGTGTTTGGTATTATATTTAATATGTGTGTGTGTGTTTGTATGTATATATAATGTATATTATATATATCATCATCATTACAGCCCTTCACAAGTCCACTGCTGAACATAGCCCTCCCACAAGGCACGGTCCTGAGCCACCTGCATCCATCGACTTCCTGCATGTCTTTCCAGGTCATCACTCCATCTAGTGGGGGTCACCCTACACTACGCCTACCGGTACGAGGCTGCCACTCGAGAACCTTTCTTCCCCATCGGTTATCGGTTCTTCGAGCTATATGGCCGGCCCATTGCCACTTCAGCTTACTAATCCGTTGGGCTATGTCGGTCACTCTGGTGTTACTGCGGAAATCCTTATTTCTGAGTCTATCACGCAGAGAAACTCCGAGCATAGCCCTCTCCATAGCTCGCTGAGCGACCTTGAGCGTCCTCATACGGCCAGCAGTGAAGGACCACGTCTCTGATACGTAAGTTATCACTGGCAACACGCACTGGTTGTACATAAGCATACATACATTAAATTAAATACACACACACACACACACATATATATATATATATATATATATATATATATATATTTAATTTTATGTATATATACTACATTATGTTTATATATGTATATATTTATACGCTTATATATGTATGAGTTTATATATATTGTACATACTTCTTATTACACCTACCTCTTTTATCTCTGCCCTACTCTAAGGTAGACTGGTAGATAATGCCTCAGGCGTTAAGTCCGCCTATGTACATGTGTGTATATGAAGTTAAATAAATAAATAAATAATAAAACGATCAACGTTCAGAAATGCAATATGAAATTATGTTCCCTTGTTGTGCCCCTAAGGAAATAGAAAGTCAATATAATTACAGCTGTAATGCATTTCAGCATAGTCCTGAGAGGTGATAACGAATCTGTGATGTTTGGAGTTGTTTGCAGTTGACCTTGTACCGTAGTTGAATCACTGGTTTTATAAAACGGATTCATAATCATAAAGCGATACTATATATTTGCTTAATATACTTGCAAATATAAAAACCATAAAAAAACACAAAAGTTTGTTTCAGATACAAACAATTACAAATACTTATATGTTATTATATATGATTACTTAGTTTAATTGAATTCCAATGTCATAGTGAACCACGGCTATCTGCAGTTCACGAATACCTAAGTCCCCCCCCTGTGAGAAACACCTCAGGCGCAAATATACGCGATTATATCTGTGAAATTTAGTTTCATTTTAATGTGTAGCGTTCACGTATACATAAGAAATCATTATGATTAATTAGTTACCCACTCAATTCTCCCAACATTTATTCAACAAGTACTAATTAATACTTAAAAAGTCGACGTCGCTCTCGGCAGTAAGGGTTACCTTTGCAAACTCGTTTCCTGGGTAAAAACCAATGAGTTTGACCACCTCAAAGTACAATTTTTAACTCAAAGTACTATTTTAACACGTGTACGAACTTGTTGTTTCCTTTTCTGTATGCTTTATATTCTGTTATGTTGTATTTGAAACCCAGTGGAAATTTTTGTATCGTCTATGCATAAATGCATACATAACAGGTTGTATTATCATTACTAAACCCACATGTTGTGGGTTTAGTAACTTGGGGTATGAACATAAATACATCAATATCTTCCACTCTACTTAATCTTTCTCTCTATGATTTTTTCAGAAATCCTTTATTGTCAACGCTGTGCGTTTGTGGAACTCTTTACTCCTCTACATCCGTCGTGCTAAATCTCTCAATTATTTCAGGCCCTGTTAAAACATATTACTTAGAAAGTAATTAGTCAAAAAAAGTAAACTCTTTTCATTTAAATAGTTGGTCGTATTGAACTATATATACACCATTTGAACATATCTAAATTTACACGTATTGTTTCGGACACCGCTCTATTACTTCATATTATTTAACGTTCAGTCTTTTTTCATAATATAAGGGTGACAAATGAGCACACAATCCACCTGATGGTAAGTGGTTACTGTGGCATATAGACATCTACATCTATCCTCGTTTACGAATCAAAATACAAATGCCTTGTCACCCGTGAAGATTAACATAGAATGCCTCCTTTCCAGTAAAAAGGGTCTCGGTTTCTCTACACTTGCCATACAAAACACAGTAGCGTTAAGCTGCCATTTTACACTGAGTTATTCGTGCTACAACTATACTACTAATATATATCTTCAGTATGACTCCACCACGTATGCTTTGTTTTCACGCATCTTTAAGCATACGGTAGGTAACAACGTATAATTTTTAATCCCTAAGCATTCAAGTAAAATATTACTCAAACTACCTGTATTACTACAACAATAAAACGTACAAAGACACGATGATCTGCCAAAACAATTATTTCAACTTTTTTACTTTTTGTTCGATCACTGTTCTCATACATGTTTTATCATCTACCGAGGAAGGACCACGCTATCACATACTACCAGAAACTAAAAATAGCAGGTTATTGCCTTATAGAATAGCAAAAACTAAAAATAGCAGCTTATTACTGCTGTGTTTTGTACGGTGAGCTTTAGTTTTTATAAGGAAGATGCTGCCCATCTTCTGATTCGCTTCCTTGTGTCTCTCATCCACGACCCACGGGACGATGTGTAATCGTGGATATTCTTACACTGACGCTAAAGTAAATCTCGTTCTCGTTCGTAACCTCGTTAACAGTAACAACCTATTGAAGTCCACTGCTGAACATAGTATTTCCTAATAGATTGCCTGATAGGGGTATTGTCCCTTATAGGGGATATTGGTCATAGTTGCCACGCTTTGCGGGTGAATCAATATAACAGTTTTTTGCTCTGTAGCCCATCTTTTGGTGTGTTTCCATCGCCTCTTACAACACCCACGTTAAGATATGGAATAGTGGATACTCTTTCACTGCCACTACAAAGTAAATCTCAATCTCGTTCGTAATCTCGGGAATGCCAGGCGTAAAATACCCAGATTGACGGTAGCAGTATCAGACCTTTTTTACTGGAAACGAGGCTTTTCATCTCAGTCTTCGAGGGTAACAACGCATCTGCATTTTGATCCTTGATTAAAGACAAATGTAGATGTCTATGGGCTACAGCAACCACTTACCATCAGGTGGATTGTATGCTCGTTTGTCACCCTATCCTATAACCTCCTTCAAGGTTGGACAGATGCGCCAAAGCGGGCATTTTGGCCGGGACAGTTGAGGGGATAAAAAAACATCGAAGATGACATCGCCCGGGTGGGCCAATCACAGCGGTTACTGAAGAAAATTTGAAAATCATTGAAAAACTTTTATCAGAAGATATACGAGTAAGAATCAAAACGTTAGCAGAAATTACTAACCTATCCGTTGTTATCATATTGCATGACTATCTCAACCTCATAAAAGTCAGTACAATATGGGTGCCGCGAATGCTCCCTGTGCTTCAAAAGCAGACGCGAGTTGACTATTGTAGGGTATTTTTAAAGCTGTGTGGTGACGATCCAACAACACAGAAGATGAAAGAAGGGTTCACCACTATGACCCTGAAAGTAAACAGGAAGGCAATGGTCTAAAAAGGGATCAGACCCCCTCAAGAAGTTCAATATCACGCAATCGGTCGGTGACATCATGGCCACAGTGTTTTGAGATTCCAAAGGAATACTATTGATCGAGTACACAAAAAACGGTGAAACCATCAACGTAGACAAACACTCAACTACTTTACGACGTTTGAGAGAAGGAATAAAAGAAAAGAGAAGAAGAAGCTGGCGAAGGGAGTGCCGCTTCTTTATGACACGCCACCGGTTCACACGGCGCGATCCCCAAGGCTGCTGTTGGAGACTGTGGGTTTGAGGAAATTAACCACCCACCACATAGATCTAGCCCCTAGTGACTACACTTTATTCCCAAACATAAAAAATGTCTTCGGGAAAAGCGATTAGCTGACGATAATGAGCTCAAGTCCGCTGTGAATGAACATTTTTCAGACCAAGACGAAAAATATTTTGCAAGGGAATAGAAAAGCTTTTTCCACGAGCAAGTAAATGTATTGATGTCAGGGGATAATTTCATCTGTTTTCTAACAAACTCGGTAACGTCGTAAATATGTTAATGTAACCATGATAATATGTTAAGTGTGCTTAAATCCTGTTTTGGAATTAGATTTACGACAGTATGCTCACATTGTTTATAAGCTACAAACTTCGTTTGTCGGGAATAAGACGTACAGTTGTAATATTTTGTAAATGGTTGTCTCTAGTCACTGATACGTTTTTACCCCTTTAGACTAAGACAAATCTCACACTTTCTGTGATGTTAGTGCTGTTAGCCAGTTGGCTAATATGGCATCATTGGAGTCTTCTCGGTATCACGAGCTATAAAAATTCTACTACTACTTACTATTCTAAACTCGAGGCAACAAATTATTCAAAGGTATTTTCTACTCTCGTGTATTGAATTTTCTCCCGCCAAAAAGTTATCGAAATTCTGAAAAAAGTAAAAATCTATAGGCGCAACGTTTGGTGTGTACGGTGGATGACAAAGTGATACCCAACCCTAGCTCTTGTAACTTGGAGACCGTCTATTGTCCAGTATGAGGTCAATCGTGCAGGAGCAGCGGCGACGTGCAATTGACCAAAGCTGGTTGGAGCAATCAAGCATCTGCAACAATGCTCACCCTGTTTGGTAAAAAGCTGTGATGTATCGCACCGGCTCTAGACTACCAATGAGTGACCATCACTTTTCTAGGGGTAAGTTTTGTTTAGGTGCTGAACCAGGGTCCAACCAACTTGCTGAGCGCTTGCGATTGTCAAAAAGAATTCATTTTTTGTCGCAGGTAACAATGGAGTTGGAAATTACTTTGTTTGTGTGCTTTTTGAGCAGTACAAGTCACGTCTAGACGCGTACTTTACTCTAGCGTTAAGTTCGTGGGACACCTATTTGGCAAGATTTTTTACCTTGCTAACTTGACGCAAATGGACCAACATTGCTTTGATGCTAACGTTGAGCTGCAGCTAATTCAGCCGTAGATTGAGGGATCATCAGCTTCCACAATCACCTGTCTACGGACAACAAAGGGTTTCCTTTTTCGGGTCATAATTTCCAAAACGGAAGCGGATAAACCAATAACAGGTGGTGCGTTCACTTGTAGTATTCGCTCCGTAAACGTTTTTGATGATGTGTGCCACTTGTGCCGCATTCCTGCCACGTGAGTACGTGTGCCACGTGAGTATTCCATAATTACTCAAATTTTTAACTTTTCGATGAAGAAAAATATTGAAATGAGATGCAATGTATTTTTTTTTATTTTTTTTTTATTTATAGGATAGGGTGACAAACGAGCACACATTCCACCTGATGGTAAGTGGTTGCTGTGGCCCATAGACATCTACATCTATCCTCGATTACGAATCAAAATGCAGATGCGTTGTCACCCGTGAGGACTAAGATGGAATGCCTCGTTTCCAGCAAAAAGGGTCTCCGGTTCTCTACACTCACCATACGAAATACAGCAGCATTAAGCTACTATTTCACGCTGGTATTTTGTGAGAGCGTGGTCCTTCCCCGGTCGAGCCGATCCATTCGTGCTACAACTATACTATTAATATAACTGCAGCATGGCTCTACCACGTAGTAATGATGTAATTGACGAAATGATTTTAAAATAAAATTAATTTGAAATTAGAATTCTTAGCCAAACAAAAAATATTTTGTCAGTACTGCAGGACGGCAATTTCATAGATAAAGAACTATTATATCGAAGATGAGACAAGTTATGACTACCATTAACCGACGAGCACGTATACGTAGGTATTAATGTAAAGAAGGCGAGGAAGGTATGCCAGGATCGTGCCAAATGGAACTCCGTAGTCACCGTCCACCCCTGTATGTGACAGGCGTCAGTGTTTATGTTTATTTTCAAAGAAGTAATTGCGACAAACTACCACTCAGTCTACCTGGCAGTATGTTAATGCTGCTATCCATAAACAACGCAGATGGAGTTTGGTTTGTTATGTTTGGTTATGCATGAAATGATCCGCTGCCAGTTAAAGGAGGAGAAGAAGGAAAAAGGTTACCCTTCAAACTGGAATACAGCAATATGTTTGGTCGTTCCTGTAAAATAGCATCATGCTATAAGCAGGAGTGCTACCAAGCCTGGGTTGATGCATCAGCGTCCCGGGATGTAAACACCAGCGCTCTAAAAAAGAAGTATAATTCCGCCTCTAGGTCCTTCAAAAGAGTCATTGCCAAGGCAAAGTCAGAGCACATAGGCGGAATTGGCGGGAAACTAGTTCGCCTTCCTTCTGGAACCCGTGCATTCTGGTCTCTCGCCAAGGCTGTCCAGGGGAATTTCTGTCAGCCATCTCTTCCATCTCTGCACAGGGAGGACGACTCACTGGCCAATACTGCAAAGGAGAAAGCCGATCTTCTAGGCTCTTTCTTTGCGTCTAACTCGACTCTCGATGACGGGGAGAGTACGCCGCCGACCATGCCGCGGTGTGAGTGCTCCATGCCGGAAGTGCAGTTCACACAGCGCTCGGTTCGCAAAGCACTCCTCTCCCCTGGACATCCACAAGTCAAGTGGGCCTGACGGAATCCCCCCAATTGTGCTGAGGACGTGTGCTCCAGAGTTGGTACCGGTTTTAACGCGTCTTTTCCGGTACTCCTACTCCCTAGGCGTAGTCCCAAAATCATGGAAGACGGCTTTCGTCAACCCGATCCCTAAAAAAGGCGACCGCTCAGACCCGTCCAACTACCGGCCAATCGCCATCACCTCCTTGATCTCCAAAACAATGGAGTCCATTGCAAACTGCCAGCTCATGAGGTACCTTGAGGATCACCAGCTGATTAGTGACCACCAATACGGTTTTCGCCGTGGTCGGTCAGCTGGTGATCTTCTGGTCTACCTCACTCACAGATGGGCGGAGGCAGTAGAGTTCAAGGGGGAGGCATTGGCCGTTAGTTTGGACATTGCGAAGGCCTTCGATCGGATTTGGCACAAAGCGCTTCTTTCGAAGCTCCCTTCCTATGGGCTTCCCGAGAAATTGTGCGATTGGATCACCAGCTTTCTTGCAGATCGGAGCATCAAGATCGTTGTAGACGGTGGAACCTCCGATTGCAAGCCTATTAATGCTGGTGTTCCACAGGGCTGCGTGCTATCGCCAACGCTGTTTCTTCTGCATATCAATGATATGTTGCATACCCGTAACATTCATTGCTATGCGGAAGACAGCACTGGTGATGCTCTTTACACCGGCCGAGTCAATATTTCTCGGGAAAACGTCTCCGAGTGCCGGGACAAACTTGTGTCTGAAGTCGAGTCTTTGCTGAACAGAGTCTCGGATTGGGGACGACTAAATCTAGTCCAGTTTAACCACCAGACGACACAAGTTTGCGCGTTAACCGCTAAAAAGAACCCCTTTGTCGTATCCCCTCAGTTTCAAGGCACTCCCCTTCAGCCAGTATCGGAATCCTCGGCGTCGACATATCGAGTGACGTGCAGTTTCGTGGTCACTTGGAAGGGAAGGCCAAATTGGCCTCTAAAAAGCTTGGCGTGCTCAGCAGAGCGGGACACTATTTCATGCCGGCACACCGCCTGCAACTTTACAAGGCGCAGGTTCGGCCGCACATGGAATACTGTTCCCATCTCTGGGCTGGGGCTCCCCAGTACCAGCTCCTTCCACTTGACCGCATCCAGCGCAGAGCGGCTCGAATCGTCGACGACCGAGTGCTTTCCCATCGGCTCGATTCACTGGCGCTGCGAAGAGATGTTGCATCTCTTTGCGTATTTTATCGCATCTATCACGGGGAGTGCTCTGAGGAATTGTTCGGATTAATCCCAGCCGCCAAATTTCGTGAACGCACTACACGGCAAACGTCCCGATACCATCCACACCATCTGGATGCTTGGCGGTCCACCACTGTACGTTTCACAAGGAGTATTCTTCCACGTACAACCTCTCTGTGGAATAGTTTACCACCGGCGATTTTTCCGGACCTATACGACCTGGGGACCTTCAAGAAAAGAGCTTACTCCTTTCTAAAGGGCCGGCAACGCACCCGCAATTCTCCTGGTGTTGCGGTTGATCATGGGCGGCGGTAGTCACTTAACATCAGGTGAGCCGCATGCTCGTTTGACCCCTCTTCTATAAAAAAAAGCAAACGCAGAGTGACCACAATGAGCGGAACAATCCAAACGCATAAAGGTGCAGAGTGACAGGGACTTTATGGTGACGTTATTATTGCTTGTCTCCATTTAGCTTTCGTACAGTACAACCTGCTTTAAGAAATGTGTTAGCCGTGGAGAAGAAAACAGAAAGGGTTCCAGTGGAATTTTTTAAACTTTATCCTTTTTGCAACTACATCTGTAAACTACATCGGTTTAATTTTATAACTTTATCAGTTTTAGAATTTTCGGAGGAAACATTTTTACTTATCTTGGGGTTTTGACATAGTAACTAAATTATTAAACTTTTGATGAAAAGAAAAACCGACTTAAGCAACATTAAATAATAAAATAATCACCACATATAATGTATTGAATAACTATACTATTAAAATATATTGAAGCTCAAGGTCGCTCAATGAGCTATGCTCGGGGTTTCTCTGCGTGATAGACCTAAATATGAGGATATCCGCAGTAGGACCAGAGTAACCAACATAGCCCAACGATTAGTATGCTGGAATGGCAATGGGCCGGCCATATAGTTCGAAGAACTGACAACCGATAGGGAAAGAAAGGTCTTCGATTGACAAGTCTCGTACTGGTAGGAGAAGAGTAGGGCGTAACGTGCTTTCCGAGGCACGGGGATGAAACATCGTCAACTTCCTGACTCCGGGCAGCTACTGAGAATTTCTTGACGGAAAAACCCAAAAACTGATTATGGCCACCCGGGATTTGAACCCGAGATCTCATGATAGCGTTTACGACCACTAGACCAACGAGGCAGTCAAACTGACTGGAGGAAGACTAGATGGAGTGACGACCTGGTAAATAATGTAGGAAGTCGGTGGATGCAGGTGGCTCACGACCGTGCTTTGTGGCATTTCCTGAGGAGGTTTATGTTCAAAAATTATGTATTAGGTAATGATATAGAGTAATTGACTAGTGGTGCACTAAAATGATGATGATGATGAGAATCCATCATCATCATTATAATTACAGCTCTTCACAAGTCCACTGCTGAACATAGGCCTCCCCCAAGGTATGCCACAAAGCACGGTCCTGAGCCACCTGCATCCATCAACTTCCTGCATGTCTTACCAGGTCGTCACTCCATCTAGTGGGGGGTCGCCCTACACTTCGACTACCGGTACGAGGCTGCCACTCGAGAACCTTTTTTCCCCAATGGTTGTCGGTTCTTTGAGCTATATAGCCGGCCCCTTGCCACTTCAGCTTAATAATCAATTGAGCTATGACGGTCTCTCTGGTTCTACTGCGGATATCCTAGTTCCTAAGTTTAGCACGCAAAGAAACCCCGAGCATAGCCCTCTCCATAGCTCGCTCAGCGACTTTAAGTGTCCTCATACGGCCAGCAGTGAAGGACCACGTCTCGGTTCCGTAGATCGTCGCTGGCAACATGCACTGGTTGCACAATTTACTTTTCAGGTTTTGAGGTATACCTGACGAGAAGATGTGTCGTAATTTCCCGAACGCTGCCGCGTCAAATTGAAGCCGTCGATTGACCTCTCGGATAAAGTTGGACTTACCTAGTCGGACTATTTGTCCCAGGTAAACGTACTCGTCAACAACTTCGAGCTTAGTGCTCCCAAGAACTAACGGCATAGGTATGACATGGACATTAAACATGATCTTTGTTTTGTCCATGTTCATCTTAAGACTTATACGTTGGAAGGTACTATTGAGGTCATTGAGCATAGTGCTTAGGGCCTCCAGCGATTCTGCCATAAGGACTATATCGTCAGCAAATCAAAGGTGAGTGATGTACTCGCCATTGATGTTAATACCATATCCTTTTCAGTCCAGTATCTTGAAGTCTTCTAATGCAGCGGTGAAGAGATTCGGGGATATAACGTCACCCTGTCTTACACCTCTCTGCAGTTGGATAGGTTTCGAGGTCTGGTTCTGTACTCGGATAGCCATCGTAGCCCTACTGTATAAACACCTCAGCATTTCGATATACCGACAGTCAACTTGGCACCGCTGAAGAGACTGTAGCACTGCCCAAATTTCAACGGAATCTCTTTCTAATAGTCCATATACGCCAGGCAAAGTGGCAGATTGTATTCTTCGGACTTCTGTACAATTTGTCGAAGAGTATGTATGTGGTCTATGGTACTAAAGCCTTTTCGGAAACCGGCTTGTTCTGGAGGTTGTAAGTTTCGTAGATTCGTAATGACTCTCGAAAACAGCACGTAGACGCGGCTCAGGTGGGATATCGGTCTGTAGTTTTTCAAGAGAGCTTTGTCATCTTTATTGAAAAACAGGACCACGCTTCTGCTCCACGCCTCGGGAGTAGTGCCTCCATGGAGGACGGAATTAAAGAGCTTCTGAAAGACTTCAAGTACCGGTTTTTCACTCGCTTTCAGAAGCTGAGCTAAGAAGAATCCATATTAACTTTAAATTTGTTCATAAAGGAGGAAAAAATTTACGTGAAAGTCTTATACGCAGATCAAAAACTATTTATAGTAATATATATATATGTATAAAGCATAGTATACAAAAATGGTAATAATTTCATCCAAAACATTTACATTTACATTTATGCTTAGATATTTTATTGCAATTCTATTTTACTACGCCTTACTTTACTTTACTTTATTGATCAACGTAGTTTTCGTGTATTTGTATTTAATTATATTACGCAGTAGTTTTCTAATGTTCCTTAATTATTATTGTGTCAAAAATAATTAAATGTTAATTGCCTAATTTACCTACAAAAACTTCAAGGCTCATCATCCATTTATGACATCTGTATTTAAATTTAAATCTTAGAAGTCTTCTTAATACAGAATATTATCTTACGTGGTAGAGCCATGCTGCAGCTACATTATGATTGTAGGATTAATGTGAAAAAAATTCAACTCGACCGGGGAAGGACCACGCTCTCACAGAATACCAGCGTGAAATAGCTGGTTAATGTTGCTGTGTTTTGTATGGTGAGTGTAGGAACCGGATACCGGATAACCGGATTTTTACTAGAAACCCGTCGTAATGAAGTTGGCGGCATTGCACCCTCGTGCCTATATACACATACGAGATACACTCGGGAACTATATACGGGCATCTTGTCCTCCGCAGATGGCTAGTTTCCTTTGAGACTGGCCGCCGAGACTGAAACTCGGCCTGGAGGTCATTTAATAAAAAAGAAACAAAATTAACCTACAGTGCACAAAAAATTAAAGCTTTGTCACTGCGTTTAATTTATCTTGTTTACAACAGGCCTAAAATACCCAGACCGGTATCAATGATGCGAGACCTGCTAATCACGACAGTACTGTAGTGCGATCATCAGCCCGCTTGCCAAGCGTGACGATCAAAGCAAATATTCTTGAGTGTGTCACACACTACGCAGATACGACAAGATATCTGTATCTGAACGGATATTTGTCAGTAATCCACTTACTTGACTCCACCGAAGGCAGGAAGTTTGTCAAGGTTAAGCTCGAACCTTTTACACTGTTTTTGGAATTCGAAAATACCTTTTGAATTATTTACGATTAAAATAAATTTCACTAAAAATTAGCCGTAGGCGCGGAGGGGGAGCAGCCCCCGCCCGCTGTAGCAAATCGCAGGTCCCTGAGTAAACCGTGGCGGCTGAGGCTAGTATAAGTAATATATGGTATAATAAGCCAAAGCTGCGGAGGCGACCATGGGTGCCTGTGATTTGCTACGCAAGGGCGAAGGGGCTGCACTTCCCGCAGTGCCGAAGCTGTTGCAGAAGTTACTTTGTGTCAATATTCCTGTGTAAAAATTGAGGTTATGATTTGATAAAAAAATATTACTCATAAATTATACATTTCCGCAAAGGGTAGGGGGCGCTTCCCCCGAATCCTCCCCCTCCCCCTCCCACTCCCATTTCTATACGCGAGTACCGGATGTCAATATTTTAACATATTCTGTAAATAAATGATCATAATTTTTTACAACCAATAACAAATCCAATGCTAACATAGGCCCTCCTTCGACAAATGCGAAAAAATTCGGCCCACAACCTGTTTTCATCGAATTCCTGCATTTTACTTTAACTTACCAGGTCATCGTGTAGGGTATTTTTAAATAATTCTACTTAATAAATTACTATTACCATTTTTCTACATATACCAAAGATAAACATCCACAAAAAAAGTAATAAATAAATAAACGTTCACAAGAGTAAAAGACTGTTATAAGAAAAGCGTTTAGATTAACCAAATGTAAAGATTTATTGCACGAATAAATTATGTAAAATCTTTTTCACGGTTCTATCTCATGTCAAATAACGAAAGAGATTCGATTTTATGTTCACAAGAGTAAAAGACTGTTATAAGAAAAGCGTTTAGATTAACCAAATGTAAAGATTTATTGCACGAATAAATTATGTAAAATCTTTTTCACGGTTCTATCTCATGTCAAATAACGAAAGAGATTCGATTTTATAAAAGCCAAACGTAAATATTCCGTCTGAAAGCGATAAATCAAAGAAAAAGATCTAAGCAAAGTTTATCACATTCGCATTTACTTGACTTAAATCTCTATTGACTGTGAGACCGATGAAAGTCACAAAAGTAATCTATCAAAATACGAAAATACCCTAACTTTGCCCTCTTAAAAGAAGAAAATAAGTGTGTTGACACAACATGCGGGTTATCTTAACAAATTTTTAAATTAAAAAAATATATTGTTAAATAGTTTCAAACGTATTATCGTCCCGATACCATCCACACCATCTGGATGCTTGGCGGTCCACCACTGTACGTTTCACAAGGAGTTTTCTTCCACGTACAACCTCTCTGTGGAATAGTTTACCACCGGCGAACCTTCAAGAAAAGAGCTTACTCCTTTCTAAAGGGCCGGCAACGCACCCGCAATTCTCCTGGTGTTGCGGTTGATCATGGGCGGCGGTAGTCACTTAACATCAGGTGAGCCGCATGCTCGTTTGCCCCCTCTTCTATAAAAAAAAAAACGGGAGATATCTTCTTCATTAAGATCCTTTATATCTCTGAATCCCACAATCCAACCTGCCCCAGTATAGACTAGCTATTACGCGCAACTTCGTCTGCAAAAAAACCTGCGTATCTATAATAGTGGATTTTTTTTAAATAGGATAAAGGTGACAAACGATCACATAGTCCACCTGATGGCAAGTGGATACTGTGGCTCATAGACATCTACATAACCTCGCTTAAGAATCTAAATGCAGATGCGTTGTCACCCTTGAGGACTAAGATGGAATCCCTCGTTTCTAGTAAAAAGGATTCTTCTGTTCTCTACACTCATCATACGGAACATAGCAGCATAAAGCTGCTATTTTACGCTGGTATTCTGTGAAAGTGTGGTCCTTCCCCGGTCGAGCCGACCCATTCACGCTACAACCGTAATAGCTGCAGTGTGGCTCTACCACGCAGATAGTTCAAAAACTCAATTTTTTGCAACTATTTCGAAAACTATGTGCGATTTGGCAAAATATTTGAAGTAAAACTTGACGATATATTATTTTTACATAAAAAACTTTACCTTACCTTCACCTTATCCTTTAACATTCATAGTTTTGTCATAGTATCCATTTGGGATATTTCATCACAGTTGGTTCAGCCGCATAAGTGCGGGTAGACACACAAACAAAATGGTCATTGATGTCATCAATTACAGCCAATAAAAAGTCCACTGCTGAACACAGGCTTCCCCATAGATTGCCTTACAGGGGGTATTTTGCCATAGTTGCCACGCTTGGCGAGTGGGTTGACAACCGTAGTTTTCTTATCAATGTTTTTTGCATTTGTTACCAGGGAGATGCTGCTGCCCATCATCTCCTGCCTGTTTCCCTCTGTCGCCTCTTACGAAACCCACGGGAGAATATGGAGTAGTGGATATTCTTACTCCGTCAATACAGTTAATAACTTGAAAATAACCCCTGAGCCCAACAGAAAGCAATCATTTTCAATATTGCAGACAGAATTTTATCTCTTATGCATATGTAAATTTAATTAAATGCGTTGACAAGCTGTGCGTAGACAGTCGCAGTAACTCCCCCTAAGCACTCGCTTGGAATATAGAATGTTAAGTCGGGTACGATTCTAAGCCAGCACTAATTTAATTGTTTATTAAATGAAACTAGTTTTAACGATTTTATCGCGGTTAATGAGCTTTTTTTATATTCTCGACGTTTCGCGTATTTAGCAGCATCAATGGTCACGGGGGGGACTGGGGTGTTCAACGGCCCGATGTAGTTGACAACAGCTACCTTCAACATAAAAATTTAAAATTTGCAAATATAGTTGATTCACCTCGGCGTTAAAACAAAATATGGTGAGAAATCCCGTGTAACTAAGAAATAATTGATCAAGAACTTGTGAAATTTGCCAACACATATTCGAGCAGCGTAGCAGACTTACTAGAACTAGCAATAGTCACTAGACGGCTCACTGAAAACCAGCTTTGTGGATAACACCACGAAATTATACTGTCCTTTTATAACAAACCCGCACACATAATAAAGCTTTGACTGAATTGTTTACATTTTATTTAGGGTTTAGGTTTGTTTGAGTCTGTAGTTAAAAGTTGTTTAGTGTACAATATCTTTTGTAACATGTAGTTGGGTGTTTGTTGTAATAAATATTTTCCTCTCTTTCTTTCTTTCAAGTGCATGTGTGGAACATTTATTATTATTTTACCCTCGCTTAAGGCCCCGTATTCTTTCTTTCTTGCTTTCTTTCAAATGCATGTGTGGGACATTTATTATTATTTTACCCTCGCTTAAGGCCCCGTATTCTTTCTTTCTTGCTTTCTTTCAAATGCATGTGTGGGACATTTATTATTATTTTACCGTTGCATATGGCCCCGCTTTAAAAAATGGAAACCGGAAGCGTGCTACAGTGCGAAAGGGCGATTAGTTCTTTGTTTCGGGTTTTTCCTTTTCAGTTTGTATGATCCCTTTTAGGGTTTAAAGTGATTTTTGTTCCGTACTGAAATAATAATTTAGTAAGATAATTACTTTTGTACTTTTTTTCTTTAACAGCCCGAAAACTCTGGGGAAGCTCAGGTTCATCAGCCTCACCCGTTATAACAATAGTATAAACTATTGTATAATGTAACAATAGTATAAACTATTGTATAATGAATAGTATATTTATAGTAAATGCTATTAATATATATTTCACATCGACGATTGAAAATTGAACTGAAAACCTATGGTTTTCGATTCCCTATGTTTCCATAGCAAATGTTGCCCACTTTTTCATGTTATATTGGTTTTTTATTAGGTACAATTTTCGATGTATGCTTTACTGACTGAAATATTGTTTTCTCGACTTCCTAAAAACGAAATCCCTGATAATGTTGTCAGAATCGATTTCAAGTAGCAAATAATTTTAATACATAGTGGTGATAATGCATCCAATCTATCCTGCTTCGTCATAGTACAACAAGAATTTTTTAATCTGCTTAATTATGAAAATGATTTTTCTCCCAAAAAATAATGTCTTCTTGCGGTGATGCCCAAGGTTGTGTTCTACCTCTTGTATTACCATCACTCCTAACATATTGTTACGAGCTTGAGGTTCGTGACAATAAAAATTGCCGATAAAATTACCTAAATTAACACTTTAATTTACTTTACACAAATTAAAACTTAAAACACTAATAATTAAACACACTAATTCACTTTATTCCGCTCCGAAGCTTCGCTCGTATCGCCAATTCAATACTACCTCGATCGCATCTTGCAGCGCCTATTTATATAAATTAGCAAAATATCCAGAATGTTCAAGTAAACACGCGCAAGGTACCGAGAGTTCGAGTTTTAAACTTCAAGAAGTTTAGTTCTTCGGTTCAAGACTAGATGGCGCTAGTGCCGCCGATTTGAGCGCGTAACACTGCCCCCTCCTAAGACATGCTCGTCCCGAGCATTATCGGCCCCATAATAACGCGCTAGGCAATCCACATGGACGATCTTAGGAGTCCCTCTTGCGGCTTTCTGTATCCGGTAGGTTACATCGTTGATCCTGGTCACAATCCGGTACGGGCCGTCCCATTTAGCTTGAAGCTTAGGAGATTTCCCTTTGCTGCGGACCGGATTGTGCAACCACGCAAGTGAACCTTCGTCGAACCCTTTGTTGTTCATTTTGCGGTCATACCGGGTTTTCATCTTTTCAGACATTTGCTGGCCCGATTGTCTGACGTGCTCATAAACGTCATTCATTTTGTTCCGCAAGTCATTTGCATAATCGGTTACACTGCGTAGAGCATCAGGTGGTATCCCGGTGATCAGGTCTGCAGGCAGCCGTAATTCTCTTCCAAAGTTTGCGAAAGCTGGTGTCACTGCTGTACTTTCGTGAACAGCGCTTCGATATGACAACAAAAACGGTTGTATGTGCTTGTCCCAATCTCGTTGCCGATTGTCTACAACTTTTGCTAGGTACCTCTCCAATGTCCGATTAAATCGTTCTACCATTCCATCAGATTGCGGGTGATAAGAAGTCGTTCTTGTTTTATGAGTACCCATAACTCGGCAAGTTTCCTGGAATATTTGAGACTCAAAATTCCTTCCTTGATCGCTGTGAATCTCTAAAGGTACACCAAAACGACAGAAGACTTCATGAACTAGCTTATCAGCAACTGTTGAAGCTTCTTGATTTGGAATGGCGAAGACTTCTGGCCACTTAGTGAAGTAATCCATCACAACCATGAAATACTTGTTACCGCTTTCACTCTCCGGAAACGGCCCCGCCACGTCAATGGCTATTCTCTCCCATGGTGCACCAACATTGTACAACTTCAATGCACCTCTACTACGAGTCTGAGGTCCCTTTACAGCCGCACAACTTGTACATTTGCGACACCAGTCCTCGACATCATTTCGACAGTGGACCCAGTAAAACTGTTCTCGGACCTTCAGTAGAGTTCGTTTAACTCCCAGATGGACTCTCGAACGACCATTATGGCACAGCTGTAGAACATTCGGCACTTTAGCTTTAGGGACAACCATTTGCAAACGACAGCTGTCTCTTCGACCATTGTCCCATTTACGGCACAGGACTCCATCCTGAAGCAGCAAGCTGTCCCATTGGACCCAATAGCTTTTCGTGGTTGAACTCATCGCTGAGACGTCCCTCCACTTAGGCTTGGTAGCACGGGCCTTCATCCATCCCAGAATCGGCTTGATGTCCGGATCTTCCTGCTGTGCATGCCGTAGGCTGTCCTTCCACCCGTTGCTGAGGTGGTCTGTCCTGAGCATCCTCACGGATACCACTTCCTTACTCTCTTGCCTACTACAATGATTGCAATCTTCAGGACAAGGTCTTCTTGACAATGCATCTGTGTTGCCGTGAGATTCCCGCTGCAGTGTTTGATAGTAAAGTCGTATTCCTGCTGCTGCTGGGCGGTGCTGTTAGCCGCACTTCCTTTCTGAGACCGTTCACCTTCCCTTCCTAGGGTGTGCTTAGGGCAGCTGGACCGAAGATGGCCCCTTTCCCCACAGCCATAGCACACTGGGCTGTATCTTTTATTGTGGTCGCGAACCGTAACTGCTGCTACCTCTCTAGCGTGAGGTGAACGATGATCCTGTCGCCGCCAGGCAGTGCCGTTAGCTGCACTACCCTCTCGAGATCGATCAACTCTCCTTTCCACGGTTCGCTTAGGGCAGCTGGATCGAAGATGGCCCTTTTCCCCACAGCCATAGCACCTAGGGCTGTATCCTCTGTTGCGGTCGCGAACTGTAGCTGCTGCAACCTCCCTGACGCGATGGGAACGATGATCCTGCCGCACGGCTTCTACCTCCAGTGCATGGGCCAAGGCGTCCTTAAGCGTCTCGTGGTGCCCGAGCCTCACAGCAGCTTTGACTTCCAGGTCACGGATGCCGTCGATGAATGTCTGCACCAGGTTCCCTTCAATGAGCGCAGGTACAGACCGGTATGCTTTTCGCACCAGCTTCTCCACCTCTAGAGCCCACTGCTACAGGTTTTCGTTGATGCGCTGCACGCGATCTTTAAGCTGCGCACGAAAGACGTGTTCCAGGTGAGCGTCGCCATATCTCGCCTCCAATGCCTCAAGGAGTTGCTCATAAGTCACTTCCTCAACGAGAGCTTCCAGAACTGTTAAGGCCTGGTCGCGCAGGCCTAGTGTGAGAGCAGTCATGGCCTGACTTTTATTCCAGCCGTTCGCCTTCATAACAGCCTCGAACTGGATTTTGTAGGCTGACCAGGAAGAGGTACCGTCGAACGGTGGCACCTTGATCCCACGTAGCGAAGGTGTTGTAGCTACTACGGGAGCTGTAGCTCCATCTCCAAGTTTGAGTTCGTCCAGTGATTTCTTCATGTCAGCCATTATGTTGTCAACCCGATTGTTTACTTGGTCGATTCGGGTTTCAGCTTTCTCGATTTGGTTTTCAGCTTTCGCGATTTGGGTTTCGGCTTCCGACAGGCGGTTGTCATGCTGAGCAACCCTATCCTTCACCTCCTTTATCTCCTTCCCGAAGGGAATAGCGTGAAGGTCCTTCATGAGGAGCATCTGATCCTCCTGTCGGCGGGCCTGTTCCTCTTGTCCGTTCTGCAGCTGCTCTTTCAACTGACGGACCTGTTCCTCCTGTCCGCTCTGCAGCTGCTCTTTCAACTGACGGACCTGTTCCTCCTGTCGGCGAGCCTGCTCTTGCAGCATCACCATCAGAGCACCTAAGTCAGGTGCTGCAGATGTAGGAGCCACTGACGGGCCTGCAGCCGGTGGCTGGCCTTCCGACGTCTGTGGCGTTGCACCACCAAATCTTCGTTGGTCCGTCTCCTGCTGGCGTTGACTTCGGGTACGGACAAAAATAAAATTAAAAATTTTGTACAACCGACTTCAATATTAATAAAATGAGAACATCATTAATGTAGTTGAAGTCAATTAAATACGCACTATTAAGAATAACGCAAAAACTACTAGTCATATCTTGATCAAATTTATATGGAACCACATGAAAAGCACCAGCTTTTAAATAAAAAAAGAAGTCATCAAAATTGATTCACCTATGAAAAGTTCTGAGGTAACAGACATAAAAAAAGTACACGAATTAAGAGCTTCCTTCAGAAAAAGGTTTTTGAAGTCGGAAAATAAAGTTTTTTTCTAACAACTAAGCACTCCTTACGAATATCTGTGTTAACACGTGTGTACCTATGTGTAAATTAGCTTGATTCGCTACCACAAAAAACGGCCAGTAATTGATAACGCACTTAATTATTTCTTATATTTACACGAACACTACACACATCATTAAAAACTAATTTAAAATTAAACGCCATGAAATCCGTAAAATTGGTTTCGTTAAATGATAACCCTTGGTCATAGAGATATTCGCTGTTCGATGTTCGAATCATACAACTATTCATTTGGATTTCATAATATTTTTCCTAACATTATAAAATGGCAGACAGATACAACAACTCATTAATTTTTATCTGTTAATGTGTCCTATATTTTCCAATATGAAGTGGTTGACCTTTTCAAAATTCTATATAAGATACATATCAAAACATGGACTGTTTTTAGAAATCGAAAATTTGATAAAATAAAATGGTCTTTGATGTTTATCTTATATTATTCTGAATATTAAACGAGCAATTCTTATATATATATAAATATATATTCGGGATCTCGGAAACGGCTCCAACGATTTTCATAAAATTTAGTGTCCAGGGAGTTTCGGGGATAATAAATCGATCTAGCTAGGATTTATTTTTAGAAAATGTCTTTTTGTCCGTGTTTTTAGGCAATGAAAAACTGCTACAATATCGTTGGAATAAGAAGGTAAATTTTGACAGATTGTTAGTGATTATAAATAGCTTAATTGGTATAATGGTCGTTCACAGAATCGTAAAACCACGGTTCGAGCCCAGACCGACCGACTTTTTTTAACTTTTTTCATCATTTCTTTTTTGAGAAAATCTATTTTTTCGAGCCCTTTTTTTAGTATTTTTTTAAAAACACGAAAATTTAAATTAAAATAATTGCACTCATGATTTTTCATTCAAATAACCAGTTCCGTTTTTTCTGTTATGTCTCTAAGATCAAAAAATATTATTTATATTTCATCAGTATGTAATTTGTATCTAAATATAATTTCCAAAACACACGAATTAAAAAAAAAATCGAGCGAAAAATACCGAGCAAAGCTCGGTCAACCAGGTACTCTTATATTATCTGAATAACGCAACATTGATAGATCCTACCCACCTATCCTAGGCAAAGCCGGGGCAGATCACTATTATTTAATATACGGTAGAGCCACGCTGCAGCTGTGTTATCGTTGTAGCACTAATGGGTCGCTCGTACGGGGAAGGACCACGCTCTTACAGAGACAGATACCAGCATAAATAGCAGCTTAATACCACTGTGTTTTATGTGGTGAGTGTAGAGAACCTGAGACCCTTTTTTTAACTGAAAACGAGGCATTCTATCTTAGTCCTTAGGGGCGACAAATCACCTGAATGAATTTTGATTTTTAATTAAGAATAAATGTAGATGTCTATGGACCACAGCATCTTCTTACTATGACTACTGTTGCTCGTTTGTCAGCCCCATTATATAAAAAAGCTGTTAACACAAATAATATTCCCGTTAACCACTCCAGGTAAGCTAAAAATGCTTGTGTCAGGAGTGATCCACAACAGTAGTCGTATGGCAGATTTGAACCCACGATCTTTGAGTTCGCGGTTCGCACCTTACCATTAAGTTACTGTCGCTTGTAAAATAATAATGATGATGATTGTTATTGTTATTTGACTACTCAAGTTAATACTTTCATGGCGATTCCAGTCAATTACCACTTAACCCTCGTATTGTTCCGCTGGTCCATGTCGTTAACTCTTATTCTACTGCGAATATCTTAGTTGCGAATTTTATCACATAAGGAAATTCTGAGTAAATTCCTTTCTATAGCTCGATGAGTGACTTTCCTTGTGACCTTTATTGTAATTACCATTACTTGAGATGACCTACCATAGGTTAGCACTCAGGACCGAAGAATTACTCTGTGCTTGCGCTGATATTATTAGCGCACTATAATGAGGGCATCCCCGACTTTGTCGGCCACCAGGGTGGCGTCACTTTGCAATGAAATAAAATATTCGATGGATTTCCGGAAGGAGATTTCTAAGGAAAATGTAAGGGTTGATTTTTCTTTCAGTATTATTAGTTATTTTTATATTAATTCTATTAAAAATGAATAAACCGAACTATAGATGTAAATAAAAGTAGAAAAATTAAAAAAGAGTTATAAAGTGCAAAAATTATAGGTCAAACAATTGTCGCATTGTTTTGTGTATTAATATAACTCTCTAAAAGGATCATTCCGTTTGTCCACCCTAAAACATCCACCCTATGGTGGATACTCGGAGACGCGTGTTCATCTATCCATCCCAGAAGAGGTGCATAATCGGAATTCGTATATCTTATTTTTCTTCAGATTTTCTCCCTAGGCTGTGTACTGTCATTTATAGAAACACGATAAAAACTAGCCTAAGATACTTGGTAGATATTATCTGTAAAAATACTTACATACTTCTTGTTTAAAAGGTCAATGCTGAAATAAAAGGAGTACCTAGTATGATTATAGATTCATTGGAATCTTGGAATAAAGTAATTTAAAATGAAGTTAATGATAAACATCCAACAGTAATGTATGTAGAATGCTTGCAAAAAAAACTCCCAGTTCTTTGCTAACACATCTGGTATACTAAAGAAATTAAGAAAACGATTGCAAATATAAATTAAAAGTAACTAATTTATCCAAGATATCAAATTACGTTTACTCTATAATGAAATTCGTGTTGGTTATTGCCTGGACATATTGCAGAATTTATAAGTTACGTAATATAATTATTTAAAACATGGAAGTTTAATTTGATTTAAATGCAATGCGTAATTCATGAACTTTAATAGGCTGCAGCGGTAATGTTAACGGCAATACATAATTTTTTTTATTTAGCTTGTGGTTAGTGGTAACTAAGAATTAATTAATAATTAAAGCAAAGTAAAGTAAAAGTAAAGTTACAGTCTATATACGTCCCACTGTTGGGCACAGGACACCCGCTCATTTCTGAGAGGGTTTTAGGGCAAGGCAGTGTCCGCCGCGTGACCCAATGCGTGTTGGCGAACTTCACATGTCTTCAAAATATTTTTTTTCTTATTCCTCAGACGTGCAGGTTTTCCCACGATGTTATACTTCACCGCCGAGCACGTGATAAATCAGTACTTAAAATTGCAATTAACAATTTCATTGGTGCCGTCGGGAATCGAACCCGGGTTACTTGCGTTCTGTTATATTTACAGCGAGCTTTAACCATCTGAGCGTAAAGTGTACATGTTGAACTGCACTTAAAAAGTCGGAAGAACAAATAAAAGTGAATTCCGATAATTCACCCCATCTGGGGTGGATAGATAAGCATGCGTTTCCCAGTATCCACGCTAGGAGGATTTTTTAGGTTGCATAAACGGAGTAACTCCTCCAAAAATTGATAGACCATTATACAAATTATTTTCTCAATTAACAGACTTTGTGTAACAAAAAACTTCATCTCAGTAACAAGTAGAGACATCCTGTAAGTGGAAGATTATTGGACCTCATTAGCGTGGTTGACAACGAGTGCGTTTTCGGATTTTATCATGCGAGCATCTTTAAACGACCTTTAATAATAACTTTGTTTAGTCTCGTAATTTTTAGGTGTTCTTGAAGTTGAAAATCTATAAAAGCACTTACTACAACTAAATTACTTAAAGTGTAATTTGTTGCCTTCTTTTAATAGCGGGAAAACCACACTACCTCTAGTGTCGTTCATTTTAAGGATAATAACAATAAACATTCTTAGAATCATATCGATACTACCGGGATTTGTAGACTGTTGTGCTTGGAGGTGAATAGAGTCGCAATCAGATATGTATTTTTTAATTTAATTAATTTAACTGTAGGTCATCAGGTAATGCTGCCCCCATTTTTGGTGAAATTTGGTGGAAACCTACTCGATAAAGTGACGACCTGCAGGAAGTCGATGAATTCATGTGGCTTAGGATCATGCTTTGTGACAATGCTTGGGGGAGGCTTATGTTCAAAAGTGGACTTGTGAAGGGCTGTAATGATGATGATAATGGTTGGTGGAATTTGGTCCAATAGAAGAAGGTTACTTATCATATATTTCATAAAAGAATTTTTGAAGCAGGTTAAAGGTAGGTATTATTTAACGAAATCGATTTCAGTATCTGCTTATCAGGCTGATCGTATATGTAGTTTCGTGGACCAGAATATAACGCTACCTGATGTTAAGTGCATTGCTGTGGCGTTCACGGATTAGAAGCGTACAGCACCAGCTTAATACTGCTGTGTTCCGTTTCCTTATGTGTATCCTTTTTACTGAAAATGAGGAATTTCATCTTAGCCCTCATGGGTGACAACGCATCTGCATTCCATTATTATGCAAGAATTGATGATAGGAGTCTATCATGAGAGCATCCACTTACCATCAGGTGAGCTGTGTGCTGGTATGTATTTATTTATAATAAGTATATATATATATATATATATATATATATATATATATATATATATATATAATTATCAAGTATTAGGTCAATGTATTTTTCACAGTTGCTTCTTTTTACAATAGTTTTGACTCTATAAATAGGACTATTTCATAAAAGAAAGAGTTTTTAGTTTTTTGGTACTATTCTATTCCAGAAAATACCGATTACACACAAAATATATAAAAATCCAATGCATTAGACAAATAGGTGTTTACATCGTGCGTTGTAAACTTTTTTATTGCTGTATCTTTCTTCGCTATTAAGTATGCTTCTTTAATATACCTTGGAGACGCCAGTAACTTAAGGTATCTTCAATAAAGATTTAGTGGACTGTAATTTTGGTGCATACAGCAAAGGGGAAAATAAATAGGTGGGATAGCACGCACTGACCTGATGAGGGCTGCCGCGCCTTCCTCCTGGAGTGTCTGCTCGCGAGCTCGCCACGTGGTTCGGCGCACACGCACTCTCGGAACAGTCTCGTGAAGTCCCACACTCTCCACCTTTGCCCTTACGGGGGCGTCTCACACTTTTATGAGTTACAAAGACACAATGTCTGATGCGGTGAGTATTAAAGATAAACAGGAGATCTCAATGTTCATCCTGCGCGGTTTGCGGTTAATATATAGTATAAGACGCGACGGGTGGCCGTGCGTTGCGGATGGCGTAATATCACTTAGTATAATGACGCGCGCCAAGATCCTCTTTTTCACCTCGGCGGCAGCGCGTGCGGTAGGAAAGGGAAGGAAGGAAGGAAACAAAAAATATGCACTAGTCATGTTGATAAAGTAGATATAACTTAGGACGAACTCAATGCGATATGTAATGTAATGTTGATAAAGTAGATTGTTAACTGGCGTTACCATTTCCTCCCGCCCTTAAAGGGTCACCTTTAAAAGACAACCGTAATATAAAAGTAAAAGGAAAACAAATGAATAAGCGGTATATAAAGTGAGAGGATGCGCTCAATGCGCATGTCTCATCTACTAACCTTACTTGGTAAGCGAGAAAATGTATACATAAATATAATATTGCGGTTTAATACTTTTTTAATATATATAAATATAAACTTAATTCCTAATTTAGATAAATAATTATAATCAAATAATCGTGATTTATTGTTTTGGGAGAGGGCAAATACGAGCAACAGGACGGAGATATGTTCCCTTAGTAGTTCTCACGGTCACTACTCGAACTACGCCATCCTTCGAAGGATGAACAGACTCGACAATCGCTAATGGCCAAGCAAGGGGCGGTTCATTATCATTTATCACAATTACAACCATGCCTGGTACGATAGCCGTAGACGGGGTGTTCCACTTCTGACGAACTTGTAATCCGTGAAGGTATTCCGTCCTCCACCGGTCCCAAAACGACTGAACTAATTTATCCAGTAAAGAATGCCTGTGTAACAGACTGGTAGAGTCAGATTTGACTTTGGGTGCGGGTAATGACAATAAAGGTGCGGTATTCAAAAAATGACTCGGAGTAAGAGCTGAAGGCTCTGCAGGATCAGAACTCAATACTGTCAAGGGCCGCGAGTTTAGCAAGCACTCAATTAGCGCAAGAACAGTATTAAGCTCTTCGTATGAAAGTAACTGATGTCCGATAACTCGGAACAGATGCGTTTTTACGACTTTGATCATACTCTCCCAGGCGCCTCCAAAATGAGGAGAGTTGGGACAGATGAACTTCCATGTTATACGATTCTCAGCACACTCTTGCTCAAGCTTTGGGCGGTATTCAACGTTTAGAAATTTATAGAGATCGCGAAGATACGAAGCGGCACCTTTAAAATTCATTCCATTATCCGAATATAAAAACTGAATCGGCCCTCGTCTAGAGAGGAAACGTTTAAGCGCAGCGAGGAAACTAGAACTACTAAGATCTGTAGCGATTTCTATATGTACAGCTCGAGTCGTGAGGCATGTGAAAACACATAAGTACGCCTTCTCGCTGCGTACACCACGACGACGTACAGGAGTGTATGCGATAGGACCGGCATAATCGCAGCCCGTGTGTGTAAATGCCTTAATAGCTTGTCTTACACGACTATGGGGAAGATCAGCCATCAAAGGGTAAGTTGGACGGGGTCTAAGCCGGAAACATATATTACACTTGTAGACTCTGCTTCTCACAGTGCGGCGTGCGGAAAGTATCCAAAATTTTTGACGGAGCAATGACAATAACAATTCAGGCCCAGCGTGTAAATTTTTAATATGATAATAGTCAATGATCATGTTCACTACATGATCACTGCGCGGGAGTATAATTGGATGTTTTTGCGTGTAATCTAATGCGGAGTTCGAAAGACGACCACCAATGCGGATTAAACCATTCTCAATAAAAGGCCTTAAACGATTGAAAGCGGGCGAGCAAGGTTTGTTACCTTCAATATTTAAATATTCCACTGCAAAATGCTGTTTTTGCAGGGCGCGGGGGATTATAACCTCAGAGAAACTGAGATCATCAGCAGTCACTACAGTAGTGTTGCGGCGGGGCAATAATTTAGCAAACTTACACACGTACGCAATTATACGTAGAAGTTTACTCCAAGAAGAGATGCGGAGTGCGAGCTCATAAATCGCAGAATTACAGACGGATGTGCACACAGTGTGCGACAAAATCTTCTTCTCAGGCATGTTTGCAATAACCTCATTGTCTAAAGTACGAAGAGGCCATTGAGATGGATCTAACGAAGTCCACTGAGGCCCATGGAGCCACAGGGGGTTTGAAACTAATTTATTTGGCGTAACGCCACGTTAAAGTATGTCAGCGGGATTCTCAGTACCTGCGACATGATAAAAGTTATCAGCGCGAATATTGTCGGTAATCTGAACAACGCGGTTTGCAACAAAGGTCTGCCACTTGTGTGGCGAACTCTTTATCCAGTACAGAGCTACTTTTGAATCTACAAAGGCATAGACTGATATTGCAAGGTCAAGAGAATAATTGTCGAGTACTCTGCGAAGCAATTTTGAGAGTAAAACCGCTCCACAAAGCTCAAGACGTGCAATAGATAGTGGTTTCGTCGGTGCGACTTTAGTCTTTGCACAAATCAACTGGACGGTGTTACCATTGACGCTCTTTACATGTATGTAGACTACGGCACCGTATGCGTGCTCGCTGGCGTCGGAAAACCCCAGGAGTGACGCAGTACAGTTTTTGGATACACCAACATGTCGCGGGATACGTAAATCATTAAGAGCTGGTAATTCAGCACAGAATTGCCTCCACATCTTAATAATTGGCGGTGGTGGTATGTCGTCCCAATCTAAATTAAGTTGCCAAAGCTGCTTTATTAACAATTTGGCGTACGCGACTGTGGGAGCAACGAAACCCATTATGTCCCACAGGCGAGCGACAGTAGATAAGATGGCGCGCTTAGTGCACGTCACATCAGCGGGAACAGATATCTTAAAATAAAAGGCGTCACTATCGGTAGACCAATGCAAGCCTAGTATTTTATGTGGCATTGATTTATCGAACTCTACTTCTCCTGTAATTTTATGGGAAGTAGGGAGGTCATCTAAAACAGATCGACGGTTGCTATGCCATTTTATCAGGTCCCATTGGGCACCCTTGAATAAGTCTATCAGCTGCCGAGAGGTCTCACTGGCCTCGGATTCACTGGGCATAGAGAACGCGATATCGTCCATATATAGCGAAGTAAATGCGATACGACTCGCAAGTGGATACTTTGCGCCGTCGTCATCAATGAGCTGTCTTACCGTGCGCAATGCATGGTATGGACTCGAAGTTAAACCGAAGCACACGCGATTGAAGTGGTATAACACAAGTGGGTCTTGTGGACGGAAGCGATATAGGAAGCATTGGTAACGACGATCAGAATCGCGAACAACTATTTGCAGAAATTGTTGGCGACAGTCGGCTGTCATAGCGATTGGATGTAAGCGGAAAGTTAAAATTATATTGAACAAGTCGCCTTGCAAATTTGGTCCTGAATGCAGAATATCATTTAATGATCGCTTAGTGCTAGTCTTACTGCTAGCGTCCAGGACGATGCGCAGACGCGTTGACTTCTTATCTTCGCGTAAGACTCCATGATGCGGTATGACATATATTGGAGCGGGTTCATGAGAGTCATACGGCGGTGCGGGGGATATATAATTTTTAGCTAAGTATTCCTTTATGACGTCATCATATGCTAACCTTAATGTAGGCGAGGCTTGAAGTTTCCTCTCCAAGCACATGAATCGTCGTCGAGAGGTTTCATAAGAATCTCCTAGAGAGTAAACGTCATCTTTAAATGGCAGGCCAACAATATATCTACCAGTAAAAGGATCGCGGGATGTCGTAGATTTATAAAACTCTTCACATTCAATGTCTGAAGGACACTGAATGGGCGGTGCGGAGGGTGGCTGTTCAAGCTCCCAAAATCGTTGCACTAATTTGTCAACGATAGGAGACTCTAGAACTGAGCAGCACGTTAAAGAATGATTTACCTGAAATGTCGGCACTGAGCCCATAATAACGTAACCAAATACCGTACTCAAAGCCGAGGGCCCGAACAAGTCGTTAGACGAATAAATTACGTCTGGACATAGTAAGTGAGGGAAAAGGGATGCGCCTATCAAAACATCAATTTTATTAGGCATGCTATAACATTCATCAGCGAGTCTTATGCCATGGAAGTGTGATAAGACAGATGTGTCTACCACAGCAGTGGGCAAAAGGTCGGTGATTTGATCAACAACTAGCGTTGAAATATTGAAGTTAATATTCGAGTCGAATCGTGAGAAAATTTTAATATCAATCGATTTCGATTTTACAATTTTTTCAACTCCACCGAATCCCTTTACTACAGTACATTCGGTATCGTGTTGTTGAACGCCTAAACGATGACAGCACTCTTTAGTCATAAAATGGCTTTGAGCCGCGGAGTCTAATAATATACGAATAATTTGTTTCTCTCCCTTAGCATCGTAAGCAAATACTTGAGCGGTTGATAATAAAACAGTTCTCTGCGAACGACTTGCGCGCGCGGGAGGCGGTGAACATTGAGAAACATTCTTGAACGAAGTACACAGCGCGACGTCTGAACGCGCACCTGCGGTGAGGGGTGGCGAGTGTGCGGGCGCGGGGGTTGTAGACTTCAGTGTAACTGGCTGAAGCGGTGGAGAACGCGCCAGCGCAGGGGAAGCATTATCGCTTCTACGGTGGAAGTGCAACAATGTGTGATGTTTAAATTTACAAACTCGACAACTATAATTTGAAGAGCAACTAGACACTCGATGACTTAAACTGAGACAATTCACACATGCATTGTTACTCTTTACGCATTTAAATCGTTCCTGCGGCGTCATTTTATTAAAGTCTGCACACTTAAATAGGTGTTGATGCACAATATTATCGCACAGACACTTTGAGCAACTAGTCGTCGTGCTTACGTACGCCTGATACTTCGGCGACGAAGTATTATTACAGCGACGATTATTACCGTTACCTCGTCGATTGTTTGGTGCGCTATTAGAATTTGTACTAGAATCGGTGCGTTGCAAAACTTTGGAGCGGGTCTTAATAAAATTTACTAAATCATCAAAGGTAGGTACCATCGAGTTATGACTATATTCGAAAGAGCGAATGGTATCCGGGTCCAGCTTCTTAAGCGCGATATGAAGAACAATTAAGTCCGCGAGATTATCTAACTTTAAGTTTTGTAAAGCGCGCACTGCACTTATAAAGTTATCAGTAAATAAATCAAAATTATTTGCGGTGGCCGATTGCAATGGCTTAAATTCGAACATCTGATTAATATATGTAGATGCTAGCATACGCCGGTCTTCATATTTGTCAACGAGTGCTTGCAATAAAATTTTATAATTTTCAGCGCAAGGAGTTATACCTGAGCATACAGATAGGGCTTTGCCCGTTAGTTTACCTAGCAAATAGTATAACTTTTCAGCGTCGGTAAGCGATGTGTTGTCATGGACGGTTGATTTAAAGCTAGCATAAAATAAAGGCCATGAGCGAATGTCACCCGAAAATGGCATAAGTTCGATAGACGGAAGTGTGAATCTGGCTTTAGATGGTGTACTAGTACTTTGTGAATTAGATTGCGAATATTGTAAATAAAGCCTATTTATTCTACCGCAAAGAGACTCAAACGCAATGAGGCTGTTATAATCAGGTTTAGCAATAGGGTTTATTTTTAATAAATGTGAATTATAATTATCTAAGACCTGTTTAAACTCAATACGTAAAGCATTAATATTAGAACTTCCATCAAGAAAACGCTCCATCGTGGAAGTGTTTATGTGGATGTCCGAGGACATATCATATATTTTTTGCACTATTTCAAATAAAGCATCTCGTTTAGCTAACAATAAAACCAATTCAGCATCAGGTGTGCCCTCATTATCCGAGGAATCGCTATTATTCGATGCTATTTGTTTTTTAGGCGGCATTACAACTTAAGTTATGCGGCAAAAATAATATAATTATAAGCGGGTAGTCTGTAAGCGACCTCGCTACGCGGTTGAATTATTAAATATTAGTTTTGTTAACGATGAACTTTAATTGTTAACTTTTATAATAAATATGAAGTTATTTATAACGAATATAATGCTTAAATATATGTGCAAACAATAAATGTAATTTAACAGTATAATCTATAGATGTAGTTAAAAGTTGATGACGTGATGTGAACATACAACAAATAATTTATATAGATAATTATATGCTTATTCATTCTATGAATATAGTTTTAAAATTACTATGAATGTCACCTATTAGGACCTATTCTAGTGTTCTAATAAGGGCGGGGTTAATCCGAAGTCGGATTAAAATATAAATAATTAATTATATAAACGCTTATTACGATAACGATCTAATAAGGGCGGAAAGTCAAGGTCAATCCAGCGAGAAGTGACCATTAAAAATGGAGACGCCAGTAACTTGAGGTATCTTCGATAAAGATTTAGTGGACTGTAATTTTGGTGCATACGGCAAAGGGGAAAATAAATAGGTGGGATAGCACGCACTGACCTGATGAGGGCTGCCGCGCCTTCCTCCTGGAGTGTCTGCTATACAGCGAGCTCACCACGTGGTTCGGCGCACACGCACTCTCGGAACAGTCTCGTGAAGTCCCACACTCTCCACCTTTGCCCTTACGGGGGCGTCTCACACTTTTATGAGTTACAAAGACACAATGTCTGATGCGGTGAATATTAAACATAAACAGGAGAACTCAATGTTCGTCCTGCGCGGTTTGCGGCTAATGTACATAAGACGCGACGGGCGGCCGTGCGCTGCGGATGGCGTAATATCACTTAGTATAATGACGCGCGCCAAGATCCTCTTTTTCACCTCGGCGGCAGCGCGTGCGGTAGGAAAGGGAAGGAAGGAAGGAAACAAAAAATATGCACTAGTCATGTTGATAAAGTAGATATAACTTAGGACGAACTCAATGCGATATGTAATGTAATGTTGATAAAGTAGATTGTTAACTGGCGTTACCATACCTAGTACACATTTTGTATAATAAGATGAGAAAGATTATTTCGAACAACAACTTGGTAGTATTTTTAATAAAAAAATTATTAAAAAGCTATATGGTTTTGAATTATACTCTAAAATCTATTAAAAAAATATAAATTGATATAGCTCTATTCTTTCCCTTATTCTTAGACGCAGCTACAATATAAGCTAAGGAATTAATTGCCCTTAATATGTCAACGCACGGCACAATGCCTCGGCGAATACCAACCGAACGAAACCTCTTACGGACATACAAGATAGGAAATACAATGTTTCCGATTAAAACAATAAAGAAATACCTTGCCTTATTGTTAGCAACAAGACACGTTTTATTTTATCTAGAACAAGGCTCATGCATCCTGGATCATTTGAATTATAGTAATGGAGGCCCTGTATTATTTATGTTCAAATCTTTACACGTTGTAAAAGTTACATAGTGCTGCCCGATGGAAAAATGTGGTAAAAAAACCTATCGACAACAGTAGTTTTGTCTTGAATTGCCTATTGACTGTATAAATAAAATGCAAAATTAAAAATTTTGAAAAAAAAACTCACTACGGATATAAAGGTTGTACCTAATCAAAAAAGGATTAAATAAAATCTATGAAAAACCCCCGACTAAAAGGAATTAAGTCACGAATATAAAAAATAAAAAGTTAAAATACTTTTTAATTGCCATCTTTGTTCCCAATTTCAATAAAGAAAAGCTAAGAGATGTAGCAACTTATATCAGTTAATGATTACGTTTATTAAGGTCCCCTAAGTAATTTCCATTAGTCACAAACTCGTAAAAATTCAAAATTTTAGTTAATTTCAGGACAGGGAATGGCAGTCCCGACGGATTTTCTTGGGTTTGTAATTATATTACCTAATAATTAGGTGAATATGTCTATTATCTATATTTGATATTATTGCTGTGTTTATCGCTTCGACATACAAATAGATACAGAAAGGTAGGAAGGACTAATCAAAGTTATAACTAGTTGTTTATTATGATAAACCTCGCCCCTTTTTTAAATACTTCTTTATTTTCATCTTTCGTGACTTACTTTCTTTTAGTCTGGGCATTTACATAGATTTTATTTAATCCTTTTTTGATTACAACCTTAATACCCGCCGCGGGTTTTATACAATTTTTTTTTATTTTGCTTTTTATTTTAGACTTTTTAGAGAACTCCTGCTTACGTTACCATCTAAAGGCTACGAAATCAAGAGACACCGGACGATACAATGAAATTATTAATAGCAGAAGGAGCAGGATCAGGTAAAACTTTTACTCTGAGAGCAATTGTTGTGCAAATTAAAAGTGTTATAAGTAAACCTTTAACCTTTAAGCCACTGCTTTTACCACAGCAGCAGGCCACCTTGTGAATCGATGAAACACTTCGTAGTGCATTATAACTGGGTATCGAAAATGGTGTAACGACCACTCATCGACAATTAACTGGTCAGCGTTTAAATAGGTATGAGACGCAAATGGAAACAATTCGCTGGATAATTGTTGATAAGTTACCATGGTTTCATATGAATATTTCAGTGAGACTTCAGAAGTTAAAAAATAATGACTCTCTCTTTGGCGGTGTAGATGTCCTCTTTTTTCTTGATTTGAATCAGTTAACATCTTAAAAGAGAGTTATTGTTTTCAGATAATTACACATTTTCAAGGGGTGCCACATCTCTAAGTTATTTTGGATTTTGCAAACTTAAACGCAACATGTGTCAGCATATAGATGCGGACTTTGTTGATTTACTTAACAATTTACGAATAGGAGAACTGCGCATGGTACAGTATTAGCTACTTATTTATTTTACAAAAAACATAACCTTTTCTCAAAATTACTTATATCAACAATATGAAGTTATATGTACCTAGGCATTGTATTGTTTATGTACACAGGTAAATCTTGCGACAAGCGTTTATATTATACAAATAGTGTAATGTAATAAATTGATTTAATTTAAAGTTTATATTTTTCTTTTTAGAACATTTAAATAAAACTTTGTTTTTAAAAGTGTTTTTTTACCATTAATTTATTTTTTAATTATTAGTTATCGCTGGACATGTTTTTAAGTTTTTTTATTTCATTTAATGGGTCATTGTTGATGTTTTTTATTTCATTGCAATCTTAGATCCGCCATTTTGATTTATTATATTGCTAGCAGGTAGGTTTTGCCCGTCTTACAACATTTGTTCGAGCACCACCATACTGTCCCTAACCTTTACCGACTCTTTAAAATTAATATGTCGGCCATTTTGTTTTTCGCCATTTTGATTTTTCTCCACCACTAGAATTTGTACAGGATGTAGATTGATATAAACTACGACAGGACCCCACGAAGTCTTATAGTTTAGTCGGGTAGTAGTCACATCATCTCCTCGAAGAGCTGAACGCAGACCTCATTTTATTCGTATTCTTCTAAGCGAACGCTTGCATTCGATATCCATATCATGGGAGGGCGTAAAAAGTTACCCCATTTCGGGTTCACCATCTTAGATTTATAGTGACGTCATTTTATTTTTCGTATTCTTCTCAGCCAGACCTTTTATTTAATACCTGTATCATGAGACTCTATAAAAATAATTATAATCCGGCGTCTTGAGTTGTCCGCCATATTGGATTTAAAATGGATTTAGAATACAAAAATTAGTATCTAAATCGTTCAAACCGTTTTGTAGACAAATGTGAGCATTCGTTTGGGGCGCTGCAGCGCCCCCTTGTAAGTTAACATCATAACACCTAATCTAATAACCATCGCCAATGAGTCATAAACACTGTAGAAAATAGTAACTAAATCGGTTCACCCGTTTTGGAGATAAATGGGTACATTCGTTTGGACAAAAATATTTATTGCAGCGCCCCCCGAAAAATTAACATCATAACACCTATCTATGAACCACCGCCAAACAGTCACAAAACCTTTACAGAAAACCGTATCTAAATGGGTCCACCCGTTTTGGAGATAAATGGGAACATTTGTTTGCACAAAAGTGTTTATTGCAGCGCCCCCTTGCAAATTAACATCATAACAACTATCTATGAACCATCGCCAAACAGTCACAAAACCTTTACAGAAAACCGTATCTAAATGGGTCCACCCGTTTTGGAGATAAATGGGAACACTCGTTTGCACAAAAATGTTTATTGCAACGCCCCCTGGCAAATTAACATCATAACACTTATCTATGAACCATCGCTGATGAGTCACAAACCCTTTACATGAAACCGTATCTAAAATAAATGGGTCCACCCGTTTAGGAAATAAATGGATACATTCGTTTGCACAAAACATGTTTATTGCAGCGCCACCTAGCGAATTCACATCATAACATTTAATCTACGAACCATCGCCGATGAGTCACAAACACTTTACAGAAAACCGTATCTAAATCGGTCGACCCGTTTTGGAGATAAATGTGGGACTAAGGTGACTGACGTCCCGATGTCAATGTTAACCCGGACTACCTTCAGCTATTTAATTATTATTTATGGTCCGATCTACGCAGGATGAGCCTACTTTTATACATGGTACGCTGCCGGTATAGCTGCAGCTTGATTATAATTGTAGCACGAATGGGTCAGCTAGACCGGGGAAAGATCTTTTTTACTGGAAACGAGGCATTCAATCTTAGTCCTCAGGGGTGACAACGCATCTGCGTTTTGATTCTTAATCGAGGATAAATGTAGATGTCTATGGGCACAACATCCACTTACCATCAGGACAGTGTGCTCGTTTGGCACCCTTATTAAGTATGTAGTTTTCGCGTAAACATAAGACATCAGAAGACGTCTTTTTAAGACACTATAATCGAATAATAGTTTGACGTGTATTTCTTCAAGGTTGCAATTAATTAGTCATAAAAATTCCGAAAGATTTCCAAAACATCTTGACACAGAGAAGCGAACAATTTAAAATCACTTCCGCGGTCATTTATATTCACGTAACATTAGGCGATATACCTACATTTTGAATTTGGTTAGAAGCTCATTAATAATTTTATGGTGACCAGTTCCAGATAATTTAAAACGATTCTAGATCCAATCCAATAACTATCAACGTGAATATAAAATTAAGGACTAATTAAAGAAATTACAATTTTCAACGCATTTGTATGCTCCAATTATGAATTTCGTCTGACTGCATGTAAATATGTCAATATCCTTTGAGATAATATTAACAAAGCGTATGACACGTGACAATGTAGTTACAAATCACCATATAAAAACATAAACACTGACGCCTGTCACCCAGAGGGGTAGGCAGAGACTACAGACTTTAATTTGGCACGATCATGACACACCTCTCTTACCTCCTTCACTTTCATATATCTACGCATACATGCTCGTCGGTTAAAGGTCTTCCTAATTTGGCCCATTTTCAATATATTGCCAATTTGGTCGATAAACCTTCGACTAGGACGTCCCTTTCCGACTCTTCCGTTCAATTCTGCAACATAAATTTGCTTTTCATTCATTAATTCTACATGACCACACCACCGAAGCATTCCTTTCTTAATCCTGGTCACAGCATCATCTTGCAGAACACATTCTTCTTTTATCACACAATTTCTCACCCTGTCACTCAGATTCAGCCCTAAAATACTCCTTAGCGACCGCATTTCTACTGCATTTATTCTAATTTCGTGCTTCTTCGGCCACACCCAATTTTCACTACCATACGTTAAAGTAGGGACTAACACAGCATTGTGAATTGCCATACGTGCATTTTTTGACACATTCTGACTTTACATAATAGAGTGTAAAGGCCCATTTTAAAGTGTAGAGCCCCATTATAGAGTGTAGAGCCCCATTATAGAGTGTAGAGCCGCATTTGTAGTACAAATCAATTGTGTGTACAATCACCGTCCGTCAAAAACGAGAAAACGCTACATTAGAAAATTTTTTGGCTAAGTTAAAATTTAGCTAAACTTTTTTCTAATGTAGCGTTTAGTTTAAATATTTGAGCAAGAAAGCTGAGATCGATTAAGAATGGTAATTTTTACACAGATATTGTTTGTTTAATATTTGTTATCGCATATTACGAATGTTAATCAACTTGACAATCGGGTATCTTTCGCTGATCAAAAAACAGTTCAATTAACGCTGGATTCGTTTCAATTTATTTTTTACATTGACAGCAATACGGATCTATGACTCAACGTTTATGTATTTATTATAATGTACAGGTAGTAAAGTATAGTTATATAAAAGTTTAAATTCTTAGTACTGCTTGTACTACCCTAAAAAGTGATGAACTTCCATTGATTCGTTTATGCGAATGTATGTAGTTATAATAATTCTTGAGAAACTTGTAGAAAATATGAAATAGCAGCATTGGCGGCATAAAGATTTTAAGCATTTTCGTGCCGTTCGAAGACTGGTCTCCGATAGATACGATTCTATCGTCTCGTATTGTTAAAGAGGCACATACAATCAGACCGGCGATGGTAAGCGGAGCCAAAGGTGCAGAGATATTTTTAACCGACTTCAAAAACGAGGGGTACTCAATTATTTAGTATTTTAATGTGAATTTGGATAATTCTTTTTTTGTTTGAAAGTTGGTGCATCTCAAATAGTCCCATATAAATTTGATCAATATTCTACTAGTAGTTTCTGAGATATCTTTAATAATGTGTATTCAATTGACTTCGACTGCACTGATGATATTCTCATTTTATTTATGTATATTGAAGTCGTAGCTTAAAGTGAATGGCGAAATCGAATCCCCGATTTTTAAGTTAGCGGCCCGCACCTTACCATTAGACTACAGTCGTTTTTCTGGTACTGCTATTGCCAAGTCGCATGCCAAGTGAGGTAATTTAGACTAACCCTATGGGAGAGGTCCGTTTTCAGTAGTTCACTGTCATGGGCCAATAAAGGAATAATGTACAATAATAGCGATCCGCCCCGTCTTCGCACGGTTGATTTCTGAATCTCGACGACATTGCCACCTACTGGGTCCAATTATGAATCTATACCATCGAAGGATTCACTCAACCACACAAAAAAAAAATTCATCAAAATGGGTCCAGCCGGTTAGGGAGAGCTCGGTGACAAACACGCGTATACTCGTATTTTAAGTATTACTAGCGTTTCATCCCGTCTTTACATTTAACGCGTTATTTCTGGACCTTGACAACAGCGCCACCTACTGGGTCCAATTGTAAATTTAAGTCATTCTCGAATCAACTTAATTACACACAAAACTTCATAAATATCGGTCCAGCCGTTTAGGAAGCGTTCAGTCACATACACGCGGCTGAATATTTATTATATATAAAGACTAACGATTCGCCTTGGCATCGCACGGGTGATTTTTACAACTCCACAACATCGTCATCTAGCGGGTCCAATAGTGAATCTAAACCAATCAGGGAGCCACTAAAACATATCTTCATCATTCTTATTTCATGAAAATCTTTCCAGCTATTTCAGGAGTTTACACTAAGTCCATAGACGAAACTATATTTTTCTTTATAATTTTAATGCATGGAGTGTAGAGGTAAGGAGAACCGACTCTGTATTAAAGGTGTCCGAAGAAAAGCTTAGCGCTTTTATATAAGGGTGGTGCCACTGTAGCTAGAGTGTGAATTTTGAAGAACTTTTCATAATTTTTTATTGCACAAACTGTCACCATAATTCTTTTTTATAATAATTATTGTATTGTTTTAAAAAAAAAATTGTTTTCAAAATCACTCTTAACGTATTTTACGGCGACTTTTTCTAGGTTGTTGGTTACGCGGAAAGGATTTGTTTATTTTTATAATTTTGTTCGGGGGTATATTGCTTGCCAAGTGTCTGTCCTTCCTATAGCCTCATGTCCCTTCCGTACACACTGAAGTGGAAGGGGGGTCTAAGAGGTGCCGCGATTCTTTCGACCAATAAAACGCGCGCCCCACCGAGATGAGATGGTGCAAAGGCCGATCCAATAAAGGCTCGCGCGATGCCCTCGAGCGCCCTCTTGCTACGCACTGCTAGTCTGGATCGCATCTCTGGGGCGCCCCAGAAGAAACCGCCTCACATAGTGTGAGCAATCGTCGCGCCAGCTCCTCTTTCAATGCACCACCGCAACGGAAGCGTCGCCCGCAGCATCAGGATCCCACCCCGGTAAGTGTGTTTCCTTTTACTTAGTTTCCTACTTGAGCCTTTTTATTTTGTTAGCTGACCCGCCCCATTTTTTTCTCCTTACCAGCTCAAGTAGAACTTCCTCTCGACCTTGGCGAAGTAATAGATTTGGAAGAGCGAGTGCATTGTCCAAGGCTGTTGCGTGCCACGTCCGCCATCTTGTTGAAGCATAAGAAGCCGCCCGCGTACACAGTTCACTAGCAACATCTCGCGTAATAGGGTCAAGGCCCAACCTAGGAATTAAAATTCGAGAACCAGTTATATTTACTAAATTATTTTAAATAGTTTTAAATACTGCAGTTTTATTAAACTACTCTAATCACCACAAATATTAAATTCTTCAACTCAGCACATTTCACTCTGTCGACAACAGCTAAGTTCATTTCGTACCCTCTAGCTACTCTAGCGCTGTTGTGGAGAGTTTTTGAACTGTTATTTACTGCTTACAGATGACCACTTTTTCAACTATTCTCTCTATGTGAGATGGTTCTCCTTACCTCTACACTCCAAGTTTTAATGGTCGACCGCATTGTAATCATCTTTGTAAGTCGTGACTATTAAACCAAATTATTGAAGTGGATACAATTTATTCATTATATTATCGTCGCCTCGCCCTACTTTTGCTCAGCCGGCAATAGCTCGAAGGACCTTAACTAATGGCGAATAAAGTTTATCGTGTGACAGTTTCATACCGGTAAGCGTGGTGAAGTTCCCGCTAGATGGAGTGACGACCTGGTAAGAGATGAATGCTTGGCCCTGAGCCAAGCATTCATCTCTTACCAGGTCGTGCTTTTTCCATGCTTTTTCGTGGCATTCCTTGGAAGAGGCCTGTATTCAGCTGTGGACTTGTGAAGAGCTGTAATAATGATGATGGTGATCTTTAGATGTATTTAATTTATTTCACAAATATTCCATACCTACATGTAAATAAATTGATTTAGGCGTTTTCACATAAAATTTTACTATGAAAACACTTAAATAAATTTAATTAAAACAAGTTTATTAATGCCATCTGATATTAAGCGCATAATATGTAGGATTGAAAACTGAGTTCCATTTACATATTCTGTTAGCCTTTGATCAAACTATCTCAACTTGTTAATTAAACTGTATAACATCGTCATTCCTTAAGCCAACTGGTATATTAATTTCCGCTTAACCTAGTTGTGGCAAATGGATTATCTGGATTGGTAATTATTATGGATTAGGTCACGGGGGACTGAGGTGACTGACGTCCCGATGTCAATGTTAACCCGGAATACCTTCAGCTTTTTAATTATTGTTTATGGTCCGATCTATGCGTAGATATGTGTAACCCTCGTATGTGTAGTGTTCGCGTAAATATATGAAATCATTATGACAAATCATTTTCGTTTTGATTCTTATATGAAGATAAATTTAGATGTCTAGCATTCACTTACCATCAGGTGGACTGTGTGCTCGTTTGTCACCCTTTTCTATAAAAAAAACACTGAAGAGAAAAATCTTACCGAACCTGATTCCGCTGATATGCTGCGGTGACCTCGGCTCGCCGGGATTTTGTTATCCCACTAGCGACAAAGCAGTAGAAAAGTTGCTTTCGAAAGAGTGTGTTGTAGGTTGTATTTCATAATAATGGATTGGGATTTCGTGTTAATTATTTTTCGCTGAAGAAGAAGAAGAAGAACAGGCACTTATCAATTATAATAGAATCCCTGCCCGGCGTGGTGGAGTGCGGCACGCCCTGGTAGACTCCAGTGCACACCGGTGCATGCCAGCGCATACCGCTACGGCAATGCTGCGTGTGCGTGCTCTTCGATGCTCCAGAGAAAACTGCACTGCGATGATCCAAGATCGATCACCGATCATTCAAATATAAACCTTATTTCTATTGGATAAGTAAAATTACCTCTATCCTTAAAACTGCCTCGTTGGTCTAGTGGTACTGTAGTGCGACTGCTGATCATGAGGTCCTGGGTTCGAATCCCGGGTCGGGCCAAAAAATCATTTATTTAATTTTTTTGTCAAGAAATTCTCAGTAGCTGCCCGGAGTCAGGAAGTTGGTGGTGTCTCACCCCCGTGTCTCGTAAAGCACGTAAAGCCATTGGTACTGCGCCTGATCTCTCTCTGGTCGTGTCGGTTTACCGTCCCATCGGATTATGAGAGTGAGGGAATAGAGAGTGTACCTGTGCTTGCGCGTACACTTGGGCACCATAATCCTGTCCTGCGCCGATGGCTAGCCTCTGTTAAGGCGCGTCGCCGTGGCCTAAATTCTCTCTGGAGGACATTATTATTATTATCCTTAGAAAAAGCAGCAAGATAGCCAAAGAGAGTGACTTTTATGTATGAGCGTAAGTATAGTGGCTGTGTAAGAGTATCCACTACCCCAATCGTTCCGAGGGTGCTGTAAAAGTCGAAAGAGGGAAAACGAAACAGGAGATGGGCAGCAGCATCTTTCTGATAACCACTCTAAATAATAAATTACGGTTGCCAATTCGCATGCCAAGTGTGGCAACTAGGCCAACCATGAGTCAATGTATGAGGGGTATCCATGTTCAGCAGTGGACTTTTGTAGGTTGTAAAACGGGATTAGCGTAAGTGGGATTCGTCAAATTGACTTTTTTATCGTAAACGATAACATAAAAGAAAAAAAATGAATGGGAACGACTATCTCAATCTCGACGTATTGTCGCGTCGGTTACCATTAATTTTATTTTGCATATCCCGGATAAATATTATATTATAGTCATTACATTTTTATCGTCTATAAGGTAAAAGTAAGTAGGCTTTTGTTATGTTAAGACAGTGCGACATCACCACGTACTACCAGGATTGTAGTAAAGCAATGAGAAATGTTTATTTGACAGAAAACAACAACAATTAATTGACAGGCACTGGCTTATAATAAAAAATATATTTATTAAAAAACATCGATAGTGAAACGTAGAGATTGAGCTCCAGTGTCGAGTTGAAAAGATCACGATGCCCGCTCACATTAAAACGGGCTTATGATTTCTTTTCATTTTTCCTTTTTTGAGTAGGAAAACTAGTTTCCAAATCAACCGTTTTTCCCCATAGCAAAATCACATAACACTATGTTATGGTAATAACTAGTGACGCAACGGAACTCTGTTTCTGTTTCCGTAAAAAAAGTTCTGCATGGTTTTTAACATCTGTTTCTGCTTCTGTTTCCGCAAGTTTTATAACGGAACTTTGAACGGAACTCAGCGAAACATCCACGTAAATAGATTTATTGTATTTTTAGTTAATTAGAAATTTAAGTCGTGTGTGTAATTTAATTGCAATGATGAAGCCTGAAAACAAGTCCTGTTTGGAACTATTATTATGAGATTGATGATTAAGCAGCCAGATGTAAATTATGTGACAAAATATACTCGCGAAAAGGCTGCCGCTTTAAAGAGCCATCTTAAACGCCGAAGAGTTACTGAGTTTGAGATGTTAGTTGAAACTGTAAAACTTTCATCGCAAACTAATAAACAAATGGTCAGTCAAGGAATTGCATACCTATTTATTTATAAAATGTATTCCTATGTTATAGTTAAAACCAGATTTTAGTTAAAACGTGTTTTCTCCAGTTAAAAATAGTTTTTAATAAATGCCTGTTATAACCTAGATTTGCAAATTAATTAGGTAGCAATTATGTTTGCGTGAAGTTTATATTATTTATTTTTTACTTGAAATATAAATTAATTATTTTTAAAGAAACTATAATGAGTATTTTAGATTAAAATTTTATTTACGTCGTTCTTTCGTGCTAGGGCTTTACTAAATTACCTACTCGCTAAACCTGCATGTGGCTTTCTTTAGCTTTGGTGTATAGATGGTACGCAGCATCGCCAGTGAGCAATAATTGCTAGAGCAATGATTATTATTTTTCGGAGCTGGACTTATATAATATGAAGACCACTGGAACGGATTGTTAGGTGTAAAAGCGGCCGAACTACTTTTCATAAAATATAACTTACCGCTACTTAATTTTGAATGTTAATCAAAAGTTTTGCATTTTTTTAATAAGTATTATTTCCGTTTCCGCATCCGTTTCTGTTTCCGTATCTGCAAAAAAGTATTTTTAACACCTGTTTCCATTTCTAAGAGCCGTGGTAGCTTAGTGGTTAACGCTTGCTGTAAATATAACAGAACGCGAGTAACCCGGGTTCGATCCCCGCCGGCATCAATGAAATTGTTAATTGCAATTTTAATTGCTGATTTACCACGTGCTCGGCGGTGAAGGAAAACATCGTGAGGAAACATGCATGTCTGAGGAATAAGAAAAAAAATATTTCGAAGTCATGTGAAGTTCGTCAACACGCATTTGGGCAGCGCGGCGGACACTTCCTTGCCCTAATGCCCTATGATTGTGTGAATACTTCGAATGAGGTCTACAATAACTTCCAACTAAAAATAAGCGAAAGTAGTAAGTGAGTAAGAAAGATTCTCCCTGTCTATCCCGCAAATGAAAAAAGTATAGATACAGTAGTAATGCTTAAAAGTCATATTCTTAATAGAATGTTATCTCTTACAGTTTACATTAACATTACAAAGTTTTTAATGCAGCTGATTTTAGGTCCTTTTCTATGGAGTTGTATCGGAATTTTTACTAATCCAAGTGCATTTCACCATAGTGCATGATCTATGTGTGTGTTATTAAGTTTTTTTTTACTCTTATATTATTCCAGCAAAAGTTTAGTAAGATTGAAGACGTAGTAAGTTACTCAACGCTAAGTTTAACTACAAACAAATCATAAACAACTTTAATATTTATTAGGTAAAGGCTGTAGAGCTGTAATAACTCGGACGATAAACGCCTACCTTAAGAGTGCGTGAGCAAACCGCCGGCTTAAATAAAAATGAGCCAATAAAAGGAAAATATTAGACCCGTGTTGGCGCTGGAAATAAACGCAATTCTTAAAAATTCATAATTCTTTCAAATGCCTTTTCTTCACAAACAAAAAAGGAAAATTGCGGGCGCAAAGGTTCAAAGGTCCGAACACCTCATCCAAGTTTTATTCAAAGCGGATGAATGTTATAGGAACGCATGTAAGACGAATTCACATACAAATTTTTTTGCCAAAAAAGTTTACAACAACTCACCACTTATATGTGGTAGAGCCATGCTGCAGCTATATTATAATTGTAGCTCTAGTAGGTTGCCTCGACCGTGGAAGGACCACGCTCTGACAGAATACCGGCGTAAAATAGCAGCTTAGTGCTTCTGTATTTCGTACGGTGAGTGTAAAGAACCAAATACTCTTTTTACTGGAAATCATTTCATATTTTTTCAATTTTTCTAAGTCAGCGCTGAACTACAATCCCACCTGATGGTAAGTGGTGATGTAGAATAAGATGGTGAAGCGCACTGACTTAACGAAAACCTATTCGCTCCTGCCTTAAATATACATTGTAATCGGATGAAAAGACAAATGCTGACAAGTTATTTCACCCCTTTGCTGTACGTAATATGAACGACGTAGCAAACCGTTTGGTTCGAATGCGTTGTAAGTCAACAACCTAAGGGTGGAGACTGGCCGAACGTCTGGTTGTCCGATGTTGGAAGTGAGAAGGAGGAATTAGATTATGCAATTCCTGCGCACACTCTCCGAAATGCATCCTGAAGAAAAACGAAAGGCTGGTTACTTTGCACTTGTGTTCTAAGCTGAGTGTACCAGCTTCTTAGTACTAGAGGTGACAACGCATCTATATTTTGATTGTTAATTAAGAATAGATGTAGATGTCTATGAGCCACAGCAACACCTTACTATCGGGAGTACTGTGTAAATAATAGGAATGCATAGAAGATAACTAAGTTTGTTCGTCTTCTCAAACAAACGTTCTGTAATGAATAAAGATTTATGTCGTTATTAATACTAAGTGACAGAAATCCTTTGCTACCTAGCAGGACGTCTTGTAAGGTGCCATCTTCATACTTACTTCTGCCAACAGTAACGATTCGTTATCCGGTCTGAAGTGTATAGAGAGTTACAGGCTGTGAGGAGTCCTCAGAGGTGACAATGTTTCTACAGACTTCTTTTTTGAAGTTAGTTGCAGGTGTGGTAGGGTGAAGTTACTGGCAGCAGTACTCGTTTGTTATTAGGTGGACGTTAAGAACGTTTATTAAATTGATTTTTTTTAAAAAGTGCCAAAAGAAAATCCGTGGTCTCTGCGTACTCTGGATGACGGGCGTGAATGTTTATATTATTTATTTATGTATTTAAAAGCTTTATTGTTCTATTACCATAAAGGTTACAAAGGGCGGACTTAATGCCAGTTAGCACTCTCTGCCAGTCAACCCATGGCGTGGTGAGAAATTAGTGGCAGGTGACTTAAATAAATAAATATAATAAATGTATATACTTAAAACACACATTAAAATAAGACTTGTAAATTACACTAATGCCTATGAATACAAACAAATACATAATAATCCATATATAATCCAAAACATACATACACATAAATACATGCATAAATATGTAAACATACATACATAATATCTCTGAATAAAGGTATATTGACATTATACTGACGACTTTGTTGTCGAACGATATTCTTGGATCAATCTTTTGAAAGCTATCTTATTTGGTACTTTCCTAATGTCTTCAGGTGAGAAGTTCCAGAGTAGTGTAACCTAAACAGTAAAAGAATTGCCGATAAAGCCAGTGAAATGGAATGAAACTGAAATCTTCAGATTAGTTGAAGAGCGAAGCACCCTGTCGTGGTTGGAGGAACGGTATTGAAATTTTTCTTTAAGGTAGTCTATGTTATGTTATGTTAAAAAAATATTTTCTCTCTCCCTCATTACGATCTATTTCTCAAATTAAATTTAGAAAATCACTATATTATACAGGGTACACTACTACACACTAATTTATACAGAGATTTTGTACAATCAATATTATTTAAATGATTTAACCATGTAAGTAAGCCATATACGAGTACGTTTACTATCTGCAACCGATAAATTTCAAGGAACACTTGTTTTAATATGTTTGAGATAATCTAAGCAAGCGATAAAGTTAAATATCTTTGTACATAAATGTCTCTACAAATATGCAAATTATCTTGCGAACCTAATCACTGGCGAAATCGACCAGCGCTTCTCAACCTTTCCGACGCAAGGCATGTCAATTATACCATCCCCTTGTCTTAGACATTCCTAACAATTGTAGTACGCCGCATTCCATGCCAGCATCACAATTTATCCATGCTCGCTAAAAAAAATTTTAAGGAGCAGTATATATGGCAACACTGCATATACCCGTCCGTCAATGCAATTTCATTACCTTTTTTTTGTGCTAGCCATCACGGTGTGTTTTTATAACTTTTGTTGTAAAAATTAAATATGTTTAGTGTAAAATCAAAAAAATATTAACAGTATCTTTTGAGTAAAATGTGTAAAAATAGTGGGAAAATAGTGTTAGTTATCAATTTTAAAGAAAGCTACTGAGGACTTTCATACCCCTGGTCTTGGCTCTGGCGTGGCACGGTGCACTTGTTGTATTCACTACTAGCTCATCCTCGACTCATCGGATAATTAATTCGTGGAAACGATTAATTATAATTCTCAACCACAAAACTAGACTTAGTACAATTTATAGCTGATTAGTTCTGCTCAGCTGCAGATTACAGTGATAACACTGTAATCTGTGTATTTCAAGTTTGTATAAAGTGATATATTGTAAATTATTTATATTTAAAAGAAATGTCCCGCTGGGTTTCTCTTCTTAGAACAGAGATTTTCTGCGAATCAATGGTCGTAAGTAGTACTATACGTTGAATAAAATTGATTCTACGCTATTCATAAGCCTTTCTCTTGGGATTCTACATATTCACATATCCTACACATACGTTGAGTAAACTTATAACAATACCGGTACATTAAAGAAAAAGTAAGAGCAAAATATATAGCGTCATTCATAAAATGTATACTTGAAATATTTCACTACACTGTATAACCTAAAACTTAAAAGGAGGTTATTATGAGAAAGAAGTGTTACGAAAATAATGTATAAATAAACCTTTATGGTCTTTAAAAGTTTACTGCTGACCATAGACTGACTCATAGGGGAGATTTTGCAAATAGTTGCTACGCATTAAATGCTGGTTGGCAACCACATAATTGCGTACCTTGGTTTAACTTCACAAATATTCAGCCATCAAAAATTATTAAGGCTAATGTTATCAAGCATCGCGCACGTTTTTACGATAAGTAAGTGTAATATAATGATTTCCTATATTTACGCGAACACTACACATTGAAATAATACGAGTTTTTACGGAATTTATCGCGTATATTTAACTTTTTAAATACCACCTTGAGCCATACTGTGTATAGAAAAAAGACCGATACAGATATATATTTAAACGGTGATTCTCACCACCATCCTTCACAGTTAGCTACCGTGGGTATATCTTTGTTTCAGAGAGCACGAGGGACCTGTGACAGTAAACACCTGGCTGCCGAGCTCCAACACGTCAAGCAAGTTTAGCATGACAACAAGCTTCGGGTCCCGCGCCTACGTCACAGAGAACGAGTGAAGCGGGCCACAGTCGAGCATGTACCTGCTGTACTGCCATATGTTAGAGGAGTCACTGACAAGATTTGCTACATCTTGAAGCGCGCTTCCATCAAAACATACTTCAAGCCGCCGAAGAAGCTTGGTCAGTTTTTAACATCAGTCAAGTGTAATGTCCCTCTGCAAGATGCAGGAGTGTACAAGCTTAATTATGAATGTGGTCTCTCATACATAGGACAAACTAAAAGATCAATTAAAACCCACGTTAAAGAACATATAGCTGATGTGAAGAATCGACGCTCCGGGAAGTCTGCAGTCTGAGAACACGTACAGGATCGCCCCCTTCACTACATCAGATTTGATAGAACACAAATCCTCGCTAAAGAACACCGATTCCTTCCAAGTATGATTCGCGAAGCTATTGAAATCAAAAAACATCCTAATTTCAATAGAGAAGATGGCTGGGTGCTACCATCTGCTTGGGATCCTATAATAAATAAAATTAAATCCCAAGCCAAGCATACAACTGCAAGACTTCATGATACCATAAGTTCATACTGTATAGATCGGAACAAAAGTTAAATTTTAATCTATGATAACCGCGGTTAACTATGACATCTGGACGTTGAACATCTCAGTTCTTCCCGTGATCATGGGCCCTGTAAAGCTCTCGAAACGTCGGGTATATAAAAAGTTAAATATACGCGATAAATTCCGTAAAAACTAGTATAATTTCAAAGTTGTAATATGTACGTATACCCACCTTTATCAATATATATATATATATATATATATATATATATATCTTTATAATAAGCTTATACCATGTAGTGGCGGTATAAATGCATCCACAACCCCATATCATCCAGTGGTTGTCGTAAATGGCGACAGAGAGCAACAAATCAGCAGATGGACAGCAGCGTCTTCCTAATAACGACCAAAAGAAAAAAACTACGTGTCAACTAAGGCAAATGGTCCCCCTATGAGGCAAGCTATAGGGGAGGCATATGGCCTATATTTAGCAATGAACCTTAACGGGCTGTCACCATAACGGTAATGAGTTTTTTACTCATTATATATTTCAAAGATAAACAACTCAATTTCTATAATTTTGACAATTTCTATAATTAAAGGAATATAAAAAATGGCACTCTTAATGCCATGCAGGAGTGGGCTACAACTAGATCGCAGGCAGTCGATGCATGCAGGTGAGCCACCTGTACTTTTTAGCAATCTATAGAGGCTTAAGTTGCTGAAAATAGATGGAAATGTGATGGGTTGCAGTGAGTGCAGTGAGTTAATAAATTTACGTACAAGTAAGGCAGATGCCCCCCCCCCACTAGATGGAGTGACGACCTGGTAAGACATGCAGGAAGTCGATGGATGCAGGTGGCTCAGGACCGTGCTTTGTGGCATTCCTTGGGGGAGGCCCATGTTCATCAGTGGACTTGTGAAGGGATGTAATGATGATGAATGAATATACTTTATTATACACCACAAACAAATTTACAAATAACATAACAAATAGCAGATTACATATACAATTTCGCGGCCTGATCGCTACATAGCGAACTCTTCCTGGCAACCAAAGGTGTAAAGAAATAAAACAATGAATACTAGGTAGGTGGTGCAGTATAAATATACTAACATTTAATATCAATACATGCAATAAAATAACATATAAATAACTAATACATAAAATGATATAAATTATTAATACGTAATAAAAGATAGGATAAAACAAATAATATTCATATACGTACATATACCTGATGATTAAGGCAGATGCCATGTTACCTCTAAGAAGTAACGTAGAATGCCTCACAGCGTATAATTATACTGGCTCTTTAGACTCTTAAGATTGGAACACACCATGCAAGGACTGCTATTTGGCAGCAGAAATAGGTAAGACCAGATGGACTCCTAGGCAGAAGAAATGACCCATAACCTAGTACATGTTAGCAAAAAGACAAATAAATATGAGTTAAAGTTTGAACAGCGCTGCACGCTTCTAGGCGACGCGCGTCGCGTTACCTGACAACGGCCGAGGTCCCGCTGATCAATACGCAGTCGCAAGGTCATGCGAACATAAATTAAACTTTCACTAAAACAACTGAACCACTTCCTAATACTTTTTGCTTTTGGACTATTAAGTAAATTGAATAGATTTTTTTCAACTAACACAAGAAACACACAAAAGAAATATACGTCTTTAATTCTGCGAGAGTTTTTTCACGGGTTGTATGAGTTTTAATGCACTTAATACGTTAATTTAAAAGAAAAATAAATACTAAACAAGGTGATATCTTTTTTGCTTAGGTTTGAATTTTTAAAGTTCCTTTTTGAGTATATTTTTTAATAGAACAAGGGTGATAAACGAGTACGCGGTCCACCTGATGAATAGTGGATATTGTGGTCCATAGACATCTACTTATATCCTCGATTTTAAAGTGCTTCTATACGGTCGGGACCAACCACCAACCGTCGTGACCTTGGTCGAGTTGATGTAAAAATGGACAGAGTATATCAATGATGTATAAACTTATAGATACGTTGTCCGCACTCTAAAATGGCAAGATGAAATGAAGCCAATTGGCCACATCGCGCTTAGTCACGCACCAACCTGTCGCATCCCGCCGTACGGTGTCATATTTTCTTTCTCTTTCTTCACGCGTATAAGTAGTTCTAGTATTTTCGCCGTTTTTAAGAGCCGCGATGTTCGTTCATGACGTGTCTATATATAATACGTCATTGGAGTAGACATCGGTTGTCTGACCAATATTTTGGTTGAGTCCGACGGCCTTGGTCGCGAGCGCATTCCTTACGACACGTCGGGTCCGTGGTTGACGCTGACCGTGTGGAACGCTGTCGGCCGACGAGAGCGCCTCAGTGAGCGCTTAGCAGTCGTCGCAGGCGGATGTTTAACGGCACTATGGATACGAACGGAAGCAAAGAACGTGAGATCCTGACCGAATTCTTGTCACTGTGCTGTGATTTACCATGTCTTAAAGTACCATGTCATATTTGTTTAAAGTAATGCGCTCTTTCAGCCATAATTTTATCCATTTTTTTTATTTTTTTTTCATTTTCATTCAAGCATAAAAACGTTAAAGCTAAACCGATTTTTGTTGTATAGAAATGGAGCCATTTTTAAAAGTAACTACGTCTTTACTCTTTAAATACCAGAGAAACTGACAAGTTGAGTCAACCACCCGACCGTGTAGAACGAATACAAAAATCAGTTGACCCGACCAAGGTCACGACGGTTGGTGGTTGGTCCCGACTGTGTAGAAGGCCTATTAGAATCAAAATACAGATGCGTTGTCACCCCTGAAGACTAAGATGGAATGTCTCGTTTCCGGTAAAAAGGGTGATACAAGTATAATATAGCTACAGCATGGCTCTACTACGTATAAAGTGTATTTTCTTAATAGGAGAGAGGGCAAACGAGCATACGGCTCACCTGAAGGTAAGTAATTACCGCCGCCCATGAACAACTGCAACACCAGGGAAATTCCAGATGTGTTGTCGGCCTTTTAAAAAGGAATAGGCTCTTTTCTAGAAGGTCCCTAAGTCGTATCGGTCCGGAAAAATCTCTGGTGGTAAGCGATTCTACAAGGAAGTTGTGCCAGGAAGAAAACTTCTCTTATATCGCACAGTGGTGGACCGCTAATCACCGAAATGATATGAATGATTGGCGGTAACTACCACATATACATAGAACATGCTTCAGTTACCGGTGAGTCATCATCATCATTGTAGTCCTTCACAAGTACAACGTAGGCCTCTCCCAAGGAACACTACAAAGCACGGACCTGAGCCATCTACATTCATCGACCTCCTGCATATTCTGCTAGGTCGTCATTACATCCAGTAGCTGGTCTTTTACATTTCGATTACCGGTACGAAGTGCCATTCTAGAAACTTTCCCTCCCATCGATTGTCGGTCCTTTAAGCTACGGCCAGCCCATTGCTACTTTAGCTTATTAATCCGTTTCATTATCTTATAAATTACAAGATTTAGGATACCTGAGGAGTTTTTTTTGTCGTTTCTTCTCGAGTCAAATTAACCTCGTTTCGAAACGGTAGTAGATTTTAAGAAGGAATACATTTGAAGAAATTTTATTTTCATGCGTCGCAAAAATAAATATATTTAATTTAATTCCATTACACTTAATTATGTACTAGGAGTCTGTCTTTTTCCACCGGCAAACAACCGCGCATGCAACTTTTTTCTTTTATAAATTTGGGCTATTATTTTGACCGCTTTATGAATAAAGTCCTTTACTTATTAGGCAGCGAATTTTTTTTTATAGGATTGGGTGAAAAACGGGCACACAGTCCACCTGATGGTAAGTGGTCGCTGTGGCCCATAAACATATATATCTATCCTCGATTACAAATCAAAATGCAAATGCGTTGTCACTCCTGAGGTCTAAGATGGAATGTCTCGTTTCCAGTAAAAAGGGTTTTCGAATCTCTACACTCTCCATACGAAATACAGCAGTATTAAGTTGCTATTTTACGCTGTTATTCTGTGAGAGCGTGGTCCTCTCCAATGGAGCCGTGCCATTCGTGCTACAACTATACCACGTAAATAACTGCAGCATGGCTCTATCACGTATAAAATTAGAATTAAAATGATTGGTTAGGTTATGACCAGACAATGTGATAAATAGTGAACTCAATACTAATTACGTAGCCTGATTTGATTTGTCATTTTTGCCCGGGCAGTATAATTAGTGACCTGGTTAAACACTTGGTCCATAACACATTTAAACAATACTTTTTATTAGGATGGGGGTGACAAACGAGAACACAGCTCACCTGATGGTGTGTGGTTGCTGAGACCCATAGACATCTACGTAGGCGGTCCCATAATGAATTGGCCTAACTATGAACCAATGAAGGAAATGAAACGAAACCAATTTTATTTTTCAATATAATCACCATGAATACTAACACACTTCTGACATCTGTGAATCAACATCTCTAAACCTTTATAAAAATAATCACATTTTTTATCCTCAAAATGACTGAAGACGGCCGCCTGCAACTCTTCATCGCTTGAAAATTTTCTTCCTCTTAAGTCCCGGTTTAAATTTGGAAATAAATAATAGTCGGACGGGGCCATGTCTGGACTGTAAGGTGGATGTTGAACTTCTGTGAACTCGCATTGACGAACTGCATCCTTCGAAACACCAGCGGTATGAACAGGGGCGTTGTCATGGAGCAACAGGACACCTTTAGACAGCTTGCCTCTTCGTTTTTCCTTTATCTTGTCTCGTAATTTATATATTAAAGAAGCATAATATTCGCCGTTCACGACTGTATTACGTTCTTTAAAATCCACCATCAAAATGCCTTGAAAATCCCAAAATATTGTGCATATCAGTTTTTTAGTCGATTGTTGCACCTTTGCCTTTCTAGGGGGCTTTTCACCCTCATAACGCCATTCCATTGACTCGCGCTTGCTTTGTGGATCATAATACAAAATCATAGTTTCATCACCAGTCACTAGCCGCTCGATCACAGTCTTTGGATTTTCGCCACAAAGATCCAAAAACTCCGAAGCGCAGCGCACTCTTTCCTGTCTCTGTACCGCTGAAAGAAGTTTCGGTACCCATCTTGCACTCACTTTTTTCATGTGAAGATGTTCATGGATCGCGCGATGAACGGTACTCTTAGAGAGCCCAAGCCTTGCTGCAATTTCTCTAATCTTCAAACGGCGGTCACTCAGAACCTCCTCTTCGATAAGAGCAATCGTTTCGGGAGTGAGCACTTCCACAGGTCGACCATCGTGGCCAAAGTCTTCAACGGTTTCTCTCCCGAGGCGAAACTCTTTCACCCAATTTTTCAATGTGCCAATCGTTCTTTTATTTGGGCAGGGGATAAACCTTCTTTAAATAGAAACTTTATGACACTTCGATACTCAGTTTTCGACATTTTGAAAAAATACGCGACTCTCGTTATTCAAATGCCTGTTAAACTAAGACTAAGCATTTCATGTCGATGCATGTTTCTTATAAACGTACTATTTAATGCAACACAACATGTAGCGACATGTCGCGTTGAACTATATCAGGCCGGTTCATTATGAAACCGCCTGGTACATCTGTCCTCGGTTATGAAACAAAATGCAGATGCGTTGTCACCCATCTGAGGATTGCGATGGAATAACTCGTTTCCTGTAAAAAGGGTCTCCGGTTCTCTAAACTCATCATACAAAACACAGAAGCAGCGTTAAGCTGTTACTTTACGCTGGCATAAACGAGTGTAACTTACGAGTACCTCCGCACCAAGACAAAATAAACCATCGCGAATGCACTCTATGCCTGATATCTAAGTAATAGAACTCTAGCATGTCTTCCCAATTCAAAATTGTTGGAATCATACCGCGAGTACTGTATCCAATGAAGCTGTAATAAAAAGTAATTGTACCGCGAAGGGTGGTTTAAAAAAGTACTTAAACAATGTCTTGTGGCGACTGGGCAAGGATAAAAGGATCCAGTATAATTACGGGCTATTAAGAATTCCATCTTAGTCTTCAGAGATGACAAGCCGACAGCCTTCTTTGTTTGAAGTTTATTTGAAGAACTGCAGTAACCGCTTACCATCAGGTAGGCTAAAACTTGTGATGTCACTCCAATTTTATATACAAAAGGCTGCAATCGAAATATGTGTAACGAGTATGTGTTATTGATGTATGAAAATTTTCATATATATTAACTTCGATATTAAATTTCCTCAACAAGCGCGCATATTTGTTTTTATTAATCTGTGAACGCAATATTAATTTCACAGAACAAACAAACTCGGGTAAAACAATCTCGCGTTTCATCGTAATAGGTTTTCACAGATTTGTATTTACGCAATGCCGTAGGTACTCAGTACGAATAAATAAACCGTAATAAATAAAAGTATTGGATTTTTATAGCCGTATTAAAAATTTATAGTACCCGAGCAAACAGTGTCGGCGCGGCAGCTAGGTTGAATTTATTTAATATATATAATATAAACACTCACGCCTGTCACCCAGAGGGGTAGGCAGAGACTACGGACTTCCATTTGGCATGATCCTGACATACCTCCCTCGCCTCCTTTACATCCATATATCTACGCATACATGCTCGTCGGTTAAGGGTACTTCTAACGTGGCCCATTTTCAAAATATCGCCAATTTGGTCGATAAACTTTTTCCTAGGGCGTCCCTTCCCGACTCGGCCGTTCACATCTGCCATATAAATTGGCTTTGTCACTCTTTTCTCATTCATTCTTTCCACATGACCAAACCACCGAAGCATTCCTTTCTTAATCCTGGTCACAATATCATCTTGCATACCACATTTATCTCTTATCACGCAATTTCTCACCCTGTCATTCAGATTCAACCCTAGCATATTCCTTAAAGACCGCATTTCTACAGCATTTATTCTACTTTCGTGCTTCTTCTGCCACACCCAGCTTTCACTACCATACATTAAAGTAGGGACTAACACAGCATTATGAATTACCATACGTGCCTGTTTTGACACATTCTGGTTGTTCATAATAGAGTGTAGTGCCCCATTCACTCTATTCCCTGCAATTTATTTAATACTTAAAAGTTATTAGTTAAAAAAAATAACTGATACTTAATTTTAATGATTAAATATAATAGTAAATTTTTAATTCAAACACAACTAATTTTTTACGTGATAGAGCCATTTACCGAGGTAGGACCATGCTCTCACAGAATACCAGTATAAAATAGCAGCTTAATGGTGCTGTGTTTCGTATGGTGAGTGTAGCGAATCGGAGACCCTTTATACTGGAAACGAGACATTCCATCTTAGTCCTAAGGGCTGGCAACGCATCAGCATTGCCAGCCCTTAGGACTAAGATTTTTAATTGAAGATAAATGTAGACGTCTATGGGCCACAGCGTCCACTTAACATCGGGTGGAATGTGTGTTTGTTTGTCACCCTTATACAATTTAAAAAAAAACTAAGTTGATATATCAAATAAGTACCGTGTAGTCGCGGTGTAACAGTGTCCACTACCCCATATCATCCCTTAGGTGTCGTAAGAGGCGACAGAATCAAAATAAACTGTGGTTGTCAATGAGACAATCTATGGGAGAGATCTAATGTTCAGCAGAGTACTTTTATAAGCTGCAGATAACAGTAACGGATATTTAGTTACGTTTGTGTTAGTGTCAACGACTTAAATGAGCTGTTTTATTTTAATATAACTCAATTTATATTTACGTAAGGGTAATATGGTCATCTCAAGCTTTAAAAAAAAAAAGTAAAGTTACAGCCTATATACGTCCCACTACTGGGCACAGGCCTCCGCCGGCAATTCTGAGAGGGTTTTAGGGCAAGGAATTGTCCGCCGCGCTGCCCCAATGCGTGTTGGCGAATTTCACATATCTTAGAAATATATTTTTTATTTATTTCTCTGACGTGCAGGTTTCCTCACGATGTTTTCCTTCACCGCCGAGCACGTGGTAAATCAGTAGTTAAACAGCGAACGCTAACCATCTGAGCTACCACGGCTCTCAAGCTTTGCCGCCTTATAAAACCAAAACTTGGAGGAGGACAGAGGCAAAAACACAAATTCGTATACTATACATAATATATTAAGAAAATAATAGCACACAAGCTTTAACGATAATTAGGAACACTTCAGAAAATTTATTTAAGAAAACTATCTACACTACACAATACTAAAATCGACTTAAAACATTTACTATAATGTCAACTGTCAAAATGACTGATGAAAGAGCTATCGTATCACAGAGCCATCTATGCAAACAAGGCTGTAGGTTTTGAGTTATAAGATAGTGACCATATTAATCGGATGAACATATAACCCTTACGTACAAAATAAATAAAAATCAATTGCCGCATATATCAAAGATTATCACACTTAAAAACGGCTGGTCCGATTTTGACAAAATTTTTGTATGAGTGGGTCCTTGGATGCTTTAGATTCACATTTGGACCCGGTAGGTGGCGCTGTTGTCGAGAACCGGGAATTAAAATACTATTCGTTATCTTGTTAAAAATAAAATAACGAACAAATGCAACTTTTTTATAGAATAAGAATAACAAACAAGTACACAGTCCACATGATGGTACATGGATGTCACCTGCTGTGTTTCATTACGATGATATTCTGTAAGAGCGTGGTGCTTCCCCGTCGAGCCGACGATATTGATACTAGGTCATAGTTACGATTAACCTGCAGCGTCGAGCTCCATATTAGGTTACCAATTAATTTGTGTGACGCCGATTCTAACAATGAAAATTGTAATAATAAGTATACAAGTTGTAAGGTCCGGATCGTGGACGTAGGCCTACCAACCTTTTCCGTTTCCTATAGACAAAACTCGGACACGACTCAGTGACCTCAAACTGCACAGCGAGTTGAAATAGCACTTTCGAAAAACATGTTACACGTCTGTACCAGGGTCATGGAACCTTCGTAATAAAGTAGTATTTGTAATAAAATATAATTTATACAATATGGCGTATATTAGCGTATTTTTTTTGAAGTAAAGCTCCAAAAATACGCTTAGAATCGGCACCAGAATTTGATGATGTAACACATTCCAAAACTGATGATGTTGATTATACCAAAATTGAAAATATTGAAAATAAAAGGTGTATTGTCTACAAACATACATTTCAATTAATATAATTGAGAAAAATCAAATTTATTTATTAGTATTTATCAAAAATTTCCTATTGTAAGGAGACCAAAAGGTGAAAGAACGAAATAATGGCTTCAAGGAATTGAAATTACTTGTTTGATGAATATGAGTCTCTCATGGAAAATTTTTAGGCAAATACAATTCGCGGCATCCATAAAACTGCTCTGTTTAGGACGTTTACTTCTCAAAAGGGCGTAAAGCAGAACAACCCACTATCTTCGAAAACACCGATCAGCAAGTTGAAAAATAAAAATTTTACACAACCGACTTCATTATTCATCATCATTACTACAGCTCTTCACAAGTCCACCGCTGAACATAGGCCTCCCACAAGGAATACCACAAAGCACGGTCCTGAACCACCTGGTTCTATCGACTTCCTGCATGTCTTACCAGGTCGTCACTCCATCTACTTGGGGGAAGTTAATTTTTAATCGAAGATAAATGTAGATGTCTATGGCCCACAGCAGCCACTTACCATCAGGTGGACTGCGTGCTCGTTTGTCACCCTTATTTTATAAAAAAAAAATCCTCCTTCCTAAGTTTCTCACGCAGAGAAACCCCGAGCATAGCCGTTTCCATAGCTTGCTGAGCGACTCATCAGACTCAGTGTCAGACTCATAGGTCATCACTGGCAACACGCACTGGTTGTACAATCTAGTTTTAAGGTTTTGAGCTATGTCTGACGAGATGTGTCGAAATCTCCCGAACGCTGCCCAGCCGAGTTCAATCCATCGATTGATCTCTCGGTCGAAGTTGGACTTACCTAGTCGGACTATTTGTCGTAGGTAAACGTACTCGTCAACAACTTCGAGCTTAGTGCTCCCAACAACGACCGGCATAGGTGTCACATGACCGTAATGGTCATGACATGACTTTTGTTTTATCAATGTTTATCTTAAGTCCTATCCGTTGGGAGAAACTATTGAGGACGTAGAGCATAGTTCTTAGGTCCTCCAGCGAATCTGCCACAAGGACTATGTCGTTGGCTAATCGAAGGTGAGTGATGTATTCGCCATTGACTTTAATACCGTATCCTTTCCAGGCCAGTTGCTTGAAAACGTCTTCCAATGCAGCGGTGAAGAGTTTCTGGGATATTAAATTACCCTGACTTACACCTCTCTGCAGTTGGATGGGTTGTGTACTCTGTTTCTGTACTCAGATAGTTATTGTAGCCCCACTGTAAAACATTTCTACACTTTGATATACCGACGGTCAACTTGGCACCGTTGAAGAGACTGCAGCACTGCCCAAATTTCAATGGAATGAAAGGCTTTCTCATAGTCCACATACGCAAGACAAAGTGGCAGATTGTACTATTTGGACTGCTGTACAATTTGCCGAAGTCTATGGTGCTAAAGCCTTTTCGGAAACCGGTTAGTTCGGGTGCTGGAAGTCGTTGAGCCTTCATGCGAGGCGAGTCGTAATGAGTCTCGAAAACAGCACGTAGACGCGGCTCAGAATGGAAATCGGTCTGTAGTTCTTCAAGAGAGCGTTGTCGCCTTTCTTAAAGAAGAAGAGCACCGCACTTCTGCTCGAACCTCCGGAGTAATGCCATCGTGGAGGATGGAATTGAAAAGCTTCTGAAGGACTTTAAGACTACCGATTTCGATATCATTAATTAATTGTTTATTTTTTTAAAACCGCTCTACTCACTTCGATAAAATTTGAATCGGATCATGGGGAATGAGAATTCTCCAAATCGGTTCAGGCTTTTTCGAGTAATCGGTGTGCATACAAAAAAAAGGATTCTGAGTAAATTTAGAACCTCCTCCTTTTCTGAAGTCGGTTGATAAAGATGGTTTGATGTCTTTCATATGTAGAAACTGCACTCGGTTCTATGCTTACCGAACTCTACATCGCTATTTTTAAAGTCGGGCTAAATATGAATATGTCAAAGCAAAATTCATGACAGACAGCAAAACACGTGTGTAAGAATTTGGATATACGAGAGTCCGAAATGTCTATGAGTGGTACAGTTATTTGGGCCAGTTAGTTGTTTTCCAGTCGTGTCAAGACAAAGAGGTGGAATTTCATAACGTGAAAGCCCGGAGAAGCTATAGGTCCCTAATATCTTATAGAAGTCGAACTTCCGCTTATCCTCAAGAAAAAGCTTTAAATTATTAAGTATAGAAACCCTCCATACTAAACTACGATGTCACATTTAGTTATAAGAAGTCTGCGCTTGTAGTATATACCAGCGAGCAATGCAACGTCTTAAGTATATTAAGAGTAAAGTTGTCAAATCGCATTCTAGTCTATAATTCGAATAAGTAGTTGGTTATAAAGCCGTCTTGTCAGTTTTGTGGCGTCAAATAATTCACGAATATATCAAAGGGGAAAAAACATTGTAACTTAAAAACACTGTTAACAAGTGGTAAAATTAAAGATTTTGTATAAACGACTTCATTACGACCGAATCAATATATGATATAATGTAAATACGCATTATTAAAGATAATTCAAAAGCTACTGGTCATAGCTTTCTTAAATTTATATGGGACCACACGAGAAGTACCAGCTCTTAGATAAAAAAAGAATCATAAAAATTAGTAAACCCAGAGAAAAGTTAAGAGGTAACGCACATTTAAAAAAAACAGTCGAATTGAATATCTCCTTATTTTTGCAGTCGGTAAAAACAAAAAACGTAACTGTTGTTTATCTACAATAAAAAAATAACCTCTATCTTGAGAAAATCTTTAAACATCTAATATTCAAGGCATAGCGAGAAAGAAATTTTACTAGACATATAAATCATTTTCAATGCTATCCAAAGCTCGTACAAAATGGGAGCAATGTCGAGGACATCACAAACTGCATATTTTATGTCTACGAGTTACGACGCACAACTGTCGTTCATTGAAAGCTCAAGGTGATATAGCTTTAGTTTTTTTTAATGTATGTTTCAAACGACCACGTTGTCAAGTAATGCACTTAGTTACTTTTTACTGAAGGGATGACTTAGTATGTTATAGTCGTATCACGAACGGGTCGCCTCGGCCGGGGAAGGACCACGCTTTCGCAGAATACCAGCGTAAAATAACAGTTTAATGCTGCTGTGTTTCGTATGGTGAGTTTAGAGAACCGGAGGCCCCTTTTATTGGAAACGAGTTTGTCACCCGATTACTATAATAAAAAACTAATCAACTTGAGTTACTGCTGTGGGGCGAGTTCATCAGAAACAAAATATTCTAACTATTTAATATTTAAGTATTTTTTTGAACTTGGCTCATACCCAAATGATCTCCTCATAAGTAATGCGCCGGTTTTCTTCAACTAGTCGCCTGATAGAAGCCACATTTTCCTTAGTGATCGCAGTTGAGGGCCGACCCTTACGTATTTCGTCATGCAGAGAAATACAACCACAATCCAATTCTACGTATCAATACGCCTTAGGATATCCAAATGAGGTGCTAGCCTCCCAAAATTATTTTGAAGAAGATTAATCTTGCGAAGAGAGTGTATTTTTCAATCATACAAAATCAAAAATACAAATTACTAAATTCCATTATATTCCATACATAAATAAAGCGTGTATAGGATGAACAGAGCCTAATGTAAAATTTACTTTTTATACAGACTGACCTTAAACAATCTTTTAATAAATTATTAACACAGAATATTTTTTAAAACTAGTATTCCAAATTATTTTGACATTTAATATTATTGAATACTTAACTTTATTTTCCCTATGATTAACAAATTAATACAGTATTGTGAAACTTTTGCTATGATTTAAATTGAATCTTAAAGACCCCCGATTTTGTCATTAAATGTTATTTTGAATAAACCTTCATCGGTGTGCTCGCCAAAACTCGTTTTCTTTAACCCTTAAACCCTACCCGGGGGTCCAGCAAACCCCAGAGGTTGAATATTTGTAGATATTTTTGCAATAACGAAACGTACTATTGTGCCACTCGAGCTAATCTTTAATTACGTCGTCGGCCATCTTTTCACTAGTCTAGCGTCAACGCTTACACAGTTTAGACGGAATTATAGCTATTTATGGGTCTGTCAGACCCCAGGGTAGTAATAACGTAGTATTTTGTCATTTCTTTTTGTCGATACATTGGTGAATGCAGTTATTTTTGATACAATATTTTAAAGGGTTAGTTTAATATTTGATGTATTTATTACAATAACAATGGTGTTTTTTTCTTTAGGAACGTATATGAACAAATCTAGCAATTTTGTTGTTTCGTTTCAACAGTTTATTTAATATTGTGTTTTATGTCATTGTTTTAGTTTTAACGATCAAAATTGCGTAAAATGGACCTACAGATCACTCAGTGGTTGCATGAAGACCAATCAGAAGATGAAGAGGCATGTGAAGTCGCTGTTCCTGACCTTGAAAATGATGTTGACGAAGACGGAATTATTGAAGACTTTCGATCAGAACATCCAGATGATACAGAAAATTCTTCATCGGAAGATGACACTCCTTTGAGTAATTACAGTTCAGGTAATTTTCTTCGTGTCTTACCTGTCCCTAATAATCTGAAGGGCAAGGACGGGTTTAGGTGGACAGGTGAAAACCAGCAAAGTCTAGAGTCCCACGAAGAAATATTTTGTTTCATCCTCCTGGACCTAAAGCTGCAGCTCGTGAAATAAAAACAGAGCTGCAAGCATGGAGTATTTTTTTTCTGATGAAATTGCTTGAAGAAATTATAATAAATACAAATGCTGAAATTGGTAAACAGAGAGAAAAGTATAAACGAGACAGACCTGTACAGAATACGGAAGACGAAAACGCGGACGCATCGAGTTCCACAAAAATACGTCCTTCTTTTGCTAAGGATGCAATTGTGGTGGAAATGAAGGCTTTATTTGGACTTTACTACTTAGCAGGGGTACTCAACATGAATCACGTCACCACCGAGGAATTGTTTGATAAGAACTCAGGTGTTGGCTATTTTCGTGCCACCATGAGCCAAGCCAGATTTGAGTTTCTGACAAACTGTCTGCGTTTTGACGACCGGTCTACCATAGAAGAACGCCAGCAAAATGATAGATTCGCACCAATTAGAAACATTTTTGATCACATTCTCAAAGTTTCGAGTGAAGTATATAGCCCTTCAGATTGCTGTACATTAGACAAAATGTTATTGGGCTTTAGAGGTAGATGTATCTTCAAAATGTACATTCCGAGTAAACCAGATAAATATGGTATAAACATTTTGATGACTTGCGATGCTAAAACTGCCTATATGTTAGATGCTTTTGTATATTTGGGCAAAGGCTCGTGCCCTACAAATGTACCAGCTGCTCATTTCTTTACTTTCAAATTGACTGAAACAATTCATGGCACAAACCGCAACCTCACTTGTGATAATTGGTTCACGTCAATACCGGCAGCAAAATAATTGTTGCAAAAGCAGGTGACCCTTGTAGGTACACTACGTAGAAACAAGAGAGAAATTCCACCTTCTTTTCTTGAGCTAAAAGATCGCGAACGCAACACGGCAAAGTTTGCCTTTACAGGAGAACTTACGCTTTTGTCTTACTGCCCCCCAAAGTCCAAACAAAAAAAAAATTGTCCCCATGTTGTCAACTATGCATGCAACAGCAGATCCTGATGCAACGATTCAAGGACCAGAGATGATAGAGTTTTATAATAAGACTAAATGCGGAGTCGATTTGATGGATCAGCTATGCCACAAGTACAGCGTATCTAGGAGATCAAAAAGGTGGCCAATGGCAATTTTTTTTTGCCTTCTGAATATAGTAGGTGTTAATTCATATGTCCTGCTAAAAATTTCCACAAAAAGAGTTACAAAAAGACGTCATTTCTTGAAAAAACTTGCCATAGATCTGATCACTCCTCAAATAGAATAACGATTAACATGGCCCTCTTTGCCCATGAATCTTCAAGTTCTCTTAGGTGGAATCTTGTAAAAGAAGCGGCCATTGCAAGAACCAACTGCTGCAATGCTGCTTCTGTTCCCACTGCTAAAAAAAGATGTGCAATGTGCCCAAGGGGTAAGGATCGAAAAACCAAGGTTACCTGTGGCATGTGCCAAAAACCTCTTTGCAGTGAACATACTGAGGCTATGTGCCAAGAATGTGTTACCAAAAACCATTAACAATTTTTTTGTATTGTCTAATAAGCAGATTATTATAATAAATAATAATTGTAATTAAATTGTTTTTTATTTTTTAAGTATGAATTTTTATAAAGTGGGGTCCTTAAAACCCCTGGGTAGCAATAGTGTTTCTCCTAGAATGGGTAGGCTTTAAGGGTTAAAAAAATCTCCCATCGAAGAAAAAAGTTATCTTTTTTTATTCCATGAATTTCATTTTTTTAACGTCGTATCAATTGCTAAAATGCCTATGGAAAAACCACTGGACCTCGCGGTTTGCTAAAAACAATAAGTGGTTTGCTAAAAACAATAAGTGGTTTGTTCTCAATGAAAAAACCGTTATGTGAACCTATTATTTAAATCCAATAACACAGCACATAGTAGAATAATTCGTGTGTACAAGTTTGTCGTTATTAAGCTCTCCAGGCACAATTTTAATTGTTCCCAGAAGAGCGGATGATATATTTATTATATTCCATATCATTTAACGTGGTAAAACCATCCTGCAGCTATGTTATGGTGAAGACCGACGTTTTCACTGATTCGTAACATTGCAACTTAATGCTGCTGTGTTTCATACGGTGGGTGTCGAAAACCGGAGACCCTTTTTACTGCTAATGAGGCATTCTATCTTAAATATCTGGGATAACATCTCATTCAGATTTTAATTCTTAATCGTTCTAAATCGATATATACGTAGACATTTATGGGTGACGGCGCCACCCCGGAAGAGGACTACGCTCCCCATTCTATTTCTCAAGTAAGGCGCACCAGAACACATGGCGTGCCTTCCTCCACGGCCTTCAATTACACCTGCGCAACAGACGCCCCCGTGTCCGATGCGTGAAGGCCATGGGGCCAGGAAAAACGAGCACTTAGAAGTACTAGCCTTCCTGCCACCAGCGCCGAATCTGTTCTATGGCTCAACCAATATTCGGCTGCGAAGGGTAGGAAGAACGGTGCCTCGTAATACCGACAATCCTCTCCCCCCGTAGCCCCACCACCACCGCATCAACGGTGCGGCCCCGTTTGAGTCGCGGAGGATAGGGCGAGTGGCGCATCGCCATACCAACATTCTTTTTCCTCCGGGACTCCACCTCGGCTACAGCGGTAGCGGGTGAGGACACCCCTCTCGCCGCAGTCCACCAGCACACATCCGAAGTGGGCTCGCCAAGCCCACTCGGAGTGACCACCTCGGACCGGCCCTTCACCTCGCGCCAGCCATGTGGGTTCCTCTTTGATCATCGCGAGTAACCTAGCCACGGCTACTAAGCCCCCGCCACGACAAGACGGGAACCCGTTCGGGGGGAACCCAACCTTACCTAACCTAACCTTATAATATAATATACTTCTTATGTATATTGTATACTTCTATGTATTATATACTTCTATATATTATATACTTCCTATATGTGTACTCGGTTTTGTTTCACTGTCCCGCCTCGAAGTCATGTAACGCCTTATTTGAACGACGCTAATCTATTAAAATGAGTACCCGGAGAAAATTACACCTTGCTACTATACTATTCTCAACAATAACAAAACAGCGACCAGTATACCAGTTTCAAAAGCTGAAGTGGGCCCGAGAACAAAATAAATATAATACAAGAGCTTCTGTTCATTCCCTTGTAACAACTCGATACCTACGCACAGCTACGTTTCGAGGTAGTTTCGCAGCAACCCACTCTTGGAATGATCTACCACCACCTATTCGTTCCCTAAAATCACTGAATAGTTTTAAAAACAAACCAAAGTTCTATTACTTAGTACAACAAGTTCAAAATACGTAATACTATTATGTTTATAACGCAAAATAGTAATAATATTTATACTGTTTTACACTATGTTCAAATAATAATAATGATTATTGTTTATTTCTGTTATATATTTGATGAATGATCACTTATTATTTATTTATTTTTAATCTTACTTTTTTATTTTCTAAAAAAATTTTAGGAGGCCAATGTCTGTACTCAAGGGGACATGCCATGTTACGACATGGCATGACCCTTTGAGTACAGAATATAAATTATATATGTACTAAAATCATAAATTTTATTGCTACATTGCTTTGTCTTCCACATAGAGCCAAATATTTTATGTGTTAGTATAGGTATAGTGTATGTACTACACACTATTTATATTGATATTTATACAGTATGTATGTGTTAACTGTGTTCGTCAGCACTACTCTTTAACCCACTGCCTAATTACTATTAGTCTATAAGTTGCAGTTACGCGTAACTCGAGGTTCACACACTGACTCGTCAGTGAAGTCACAAGGTTCCAACTGAAAACCAGCGCTGCCTCTGCAGCATTATGCTAAGTTGGAGACCTATTTAATGTCTCATTTTATCTTTAAATTCTTTTTTAAATATTTATTTAATTTTTTTTGTTTCATTTTAATTACCATCATGCATGTTCTGCTTATTAAATAATTTTAATGCGTAAGCAGTCTTACACCTGCGCAAGCTTGACCTGGTCCAGCTGTCCAGATTGTGCAATGAAAAATTGTGTTGAAGAAGGCTTTGACATTAGAAACGATAAAATTTTGTGTAAATTATTATTTCTGCGCCTAAGCTCTCTCGGACCGTGTCGGTTGCAGATAAAGGAAATGCTACGGTTGTAATGAATACGTCGGATTACAATTTTAAAATACAAATACTTTTGTCGGATGAAAGTACATACCGTAAGGTCAAAACAGACCCTACAACTAATACGCTTAAAACAACTAGCGATCTAATTAAGAAATACTCCGAGAAATAGAATTTAGACGTCAATTCGATGATACCTTCGTGTGAAAAACCTCCCAAGTTGTATGGGTTACCAAAAATACACGAACCTAATGCTCCATTACGTCCAATAGTGAGTCAAATCGATTCGCCAACTTACAGATTGGCTCAACACTTAGCCAAAATATTATCACCACTCAGAGGACACACAAGAGCACATACTAAGGATTCATACCATTTTGTCAGTGAGATAAGAGACCTACGTCTTGCTGACAATGAAACAGTTTCATCAATCAATCAGTTTTGATGTTCAGTTTCTATTTACATGCCTACCTGTTGAAGACTGCACCTCAATTATAACTAGGAAACTAGATGAAAATAACATGCCACCAGAATATGCAGTACTGCTAAGACATTGCCTTACATCTGGCTATCTATTGTGTGTTTTACAAGCAAGTAGATGGTGTTGCGATGGGCTCACCTGTATCTCCCATTGTCGCCGATATATTCATGGAAGACTTTGAGGAGAAGCCCTCCTTACAGCACCTGTTACCCCAAGGTTCTACAAGCGGTAAGTAGACGATACTTTCACAATTTTACCATCAGACAAAGTAACTGCATTTTTAGAACATCTTAATTCCATAAACTCTAAAATTCAATTTACTATGGAGTTAGAAGCAAATAATTCCTTAGCTTTCCTAGATGTGTTCGTCATCCGAAATCCTAACAACACCATAGGTCATACTGTGTATAGAAAAAAAGACCCATACAAACCGATACTTAAATGGTGAATCTCACCATCATCCTTCACAGTTAGCTACCGTGGGCAAATCTTTGTTACAGAGAGAACGAGGGATCTGTCACAGCAAACACCTGGCCGCCGAGCTTCAGCACGTCAAGCAGGTTCTGCACGACAACAAGCTTCGGGTCCCGCGCCTCCGTCACAGTGACCGAGTGAAGCCGGCCACAGTCGAGCGTGTGCCTGCTGTACAACCACATGTCAGAGGTATCACAGACAAGATTGGCTACATCTTGATGCGAGCTTCTATTAGAACATTCTACAAACCGCCGAAGAAGATTAGTCAGTTCTTACCATCCGTCAAGTGTCATATTCCTCTACAAGATGCAGGAGTGTACAAGCTTGATTGTGATTGTGGTCTCTCATATATAGGGCAAACAAAGGGATCAATTAGAACCCGCGTAAAAGAACACATGACGTGAAGCATCAACGTTCAGCGAAGTCTGCAGTTTGCGATCATATCCTAGACGGCCCCAATCATTACATCAGATTTGATAGACCACAAATCCTCGCGAAAGAACATCGATTGCTACCAAGGATGATTGAAATTAAAAAACATCCTAATTTCAATAGAGAAGGAGGCTGGGTACTACCACCTGGTTGGGATCCTATAATTAATAAAATTAAAACTAAACCCAAGCATACCACTGCAAGACTTCAAAACACGGTTAGTTCATTCTGCGTAGATCGGACCAAAGACAATAATTAAAAAGCTGAAGGTACTCCGGGTTAACTTTGACACCGGGATGTCAGTCACCTCAGTGCCCCGTGACCATGGGTGCTGGAAAGCACCCGAAAGGTCGGGTATTAAAAATAAACTAAATAAAACGCGATAAAATCCGTAAAAGTAGTTTTAGTTTTATTTAAAAAAATTAGAAATAAAATAAAAATACAATGACGAATAAAAAAAGTTAAAGTAAAATTAAAAATAAAATGAAAATAAGAATATAAATAGAAATATAAAATTTTAAATTTAAATTAATTGAAATATAAATAAACATTAAAATTATATTTAAAATTACAATTAAATCCACTACAATTAAAATAAATGTACCATATAATATACTTCATCATCATCATCATCATTACAGCCCTTTACAAGTCCACTGCTGAACATAGACCTACACCAAGGTATGCCACAAAGCACGGTTCCTGCATGTCTTACCAGGTCGTCACTCCATCTAGTGGGGGGTCGCCCTACACTTCGTCTACCGGTTCGAGGCTGTCACTCGAGAACCTTTTTTCCCCAACGGTTGTCGGTTCTTCGAGCTATATGGCAGGCCCGTTGTCACTTCAGCTTACTAATCCGTTGGGCTATGTCGGTCACTCTGGTTCTACTGCGGATATCCTCATTTCTAAGTTTATCACGCAGAGATAATCCGAGCATAGCCCTCTCCATAACTCGCTGAGCGACTTTGAGCGTCCTCATACGGCCAGCAGTGAAGGACCACGTCTCAGTTCCATACTGGCAACACGCACTGGTTGTACAACTTAATTTTCAGGTTTTGATATATAGCTGACGAGAATATGTGTCGTAATTTTCCGAACGCTGCCCAGCCGAGTTGAATCCGTCGATTGACCTCTCGGTCGAAGTTGGACTTACCTAGCCAGACTATTTGTCCCCGGTAAACGAGCAACGGCAACTTCGAGCTTAGTGCTCCCAACAACTGCCGGCATAGGTGTGACATGGACATTAAACATGATCTTTGTTTTGTCCATGTTTATCTTAAGATCTATCCGTTGGGAGGCACTATTGAGGTCATTGAGCATAGTGCTTAAGTTCTCCAGCGATTCTACCATAAGGACTATATTGTCGGCAAATCGAAGGAGAGTGATGTACTCGCTATTGATGTTAATACCGTGTCTTTTCCAGTCCAGTAGCTTGAAAACATCTTCCAACGCAGCGGTGAAGAGTTTCGGGGAAATAACGTCACCCTCTCTTACACGTCTCTGCAGTTGAATAGGTTTCGTACTCTATCAGCCTTATTAATAAACACAGACTTGAGCAAGATTAACTTTACTCCTAGTTTAAAGCTTAAAATATCTAATTTCAGTATTAATAAACATAGAGTAAGGAGGGAGTAAACTAATCCGAATCTACTCTCGGAATAAAAGTTAATCCTTGGCGGTACCTAGTTTAACGACTGAGTAAGCGTAGACTAGTCGCGTATTTTGACATTTTGTAAAACTTTACGTTCACGCGCGTTGTTACCCGTGTTAAATTCATAAGTTGTAAGCACTAGTAACAAAAATAGCATAATGGATTAAAATGCCAAGAAGTGATGTGGAGCAGAACAAAGTGATTGCAGGTTTTTATTCATTATGTGGATTTAGACAAGTGATTGGGGCTATTGATTGCTACATATTCTAATCCCGAAAGACGCTGGAAACATCGGAGTAGAGATAGTAGAGATAGTAGTGCCACCATGGAGGACGGATTTAAAGAGCCTCTGAAGGACTTTAAGTACCGGTTTTCCACCCGCTTTCAGGAGCTCCGCTGTAATTACATCCTCGCCGGGGACTTGCCGTTTTTAAGGTGTTGAAGAGCTATTCTAATCTCGCTCAGACTGATGTCCGGGATATCATCGGAATAGTGTCGGATAAGACCCGCTCTTGGATCGGTACTCACACCTGAGTGTAGCTCCAACGATGATGTGTACAGCTGCCCGTAGAACCTCTCAATCTCACTCAGAATCTCAGGTGTCCCGGAAACGATGCTGCCACACTCAGTCTTCTGTATACTTTATATACTTCTATATGTTATATTCTTCTTTATGTATTTTTCGTTGACTTGAAATTTAGTATAGTTACTCATTTGTGGACATTTGTACTGCCATGTAGAAGAACGGATTTTACGATAGTACCATCAAAAAAAAATCTTGATATTTTGCATCTGGGTTGTATATTATTTATAATTACGTTAAAGAAATAAAATTAACAATAAAAATAAACACAAAATAATAAATGATGCTAAAAGGTCGAGGCAGCACCAACGGCGTCCTAAAGACATTAGTTCTTACAGTATACATTCAGTAAACTATGCCTGTGTATACTCTAAGGATTAGTTACATTGAATACGAAAGGAGCTTTAGGGCTAGGTTTATGCTTAGATCATTATGTTGGTAATAATTCACACACAAACTATTCGTGCAAAACACTTGACAAAAGGCTTTAATGAGTGATTTTCGATTGTTTCCGAGCAACGATTATTACGGGCCCGTATGTTACGTATGTATGAGCAACCACATTCACAATCGAGCTTGTCCACTCATGCATCTTCTAGAGGAATATAACACTTGACAGATGGTAAGAACTGACTAATACTCTTCAGCGGCTTGTAGAATGTTCTAACAGAAGCTCGTTTCAAGATGTAGCCAATCTTGTCCGTGACAACCTCTGGCATAAAGTAATACAGCAGGCCTTTTTGACTTTATAACGTTGAGCGAAATTCGAAATAACAACGCCTTTCAAATATTTAATTCCCGTCTATCTATGTATATATATTATATACAATAATGTATATATGTTATATTATTATAAATTAATATAAATGTATATATAATACCTGATATAAAAACTACGTGCGCTACGTGCGTTGTTTCGTAGATTTTGATGTTAATAAACTTAAAGGCGCTATAAAACTTATGTAGATGTTTGACTGAGAAAGGCAAAGGGGAGACTTCCCACCGGACAAGGCGTTCAGTTCGTAGAACAGTCAACGCTTCATGTGCTTGTACGCAGCTACTTTATATATGCCGGAGTACTTCAGAACTTCAATAGCGTGAGCTACACTACGGTTTGTATCACTCTACTCAGACCAGTGATCAATAGTATAGTGTACAGACCAGTTGTCGATGAAAGTGCAAGTGTCAAGAGTTGCCTTGTTGTCTGCGGTAAGTCGAGAAATAGGCAAAGTAATCTGCAAACAGAGGTATCGAGTAAGGTTGAGCATTATTTCAATGATGCGAACTGTGATGAATCTTGTAAAAGTGGCTTGTGGGATTTCAAGATTGCAGACGATGTTTGCCTGGAGCGAATGAAAGGACGATGACGAAAGTTTAAAGTTGTGGTTTTTGAAGATTACAGGTTACTGGTTGCGTTTTTCACGTCACTTCAGTTGAGAATGGGAACCACTTTGTCCGAAGAGGAAATAGAGAGATTTTCCTCCATTCAGGTGCTCAACGCGTAGAGCGGCCAACGCTCCATGACATGACTCCATGACGCGATGGCGCAATGACAGCGCCGCTACAGATGTCGATGTATCCCAAAATTCGAAACTGTGACAGGATTTTTTTATAAATTAAGAGAGACAAATGAACACACAATCTACCTGATGGTAAGTGAATACTGTGTTCAATAAATATCTAAAATTTTCATCTATTAAGAATCGAAATACAGATGTTGTGGCGATTTTTGGACCCTGGAGATTGAGATGGAATTTCTCATATCTAGTAAAACGGATCTCCGAATCTCTATACTCAGCATACGAAACAGCAGCATTAAGCTGCTATTTTACGTTGGTATTCTGTGAGAGTGTGATCTCCCGGTCGGGCCGACTCATTCGTGCTACAGCTATAATATAGCTGCAGCATAAACACTAAGTTATGTAATACATGCTAAGTCGTTCGCACGCGATTTAATTCGCACACCAACACTAATCATATGCTCGACTTAGCGAGTATTACTACTGTGTGACACGTCTGAGTTGATCGAGTCGAGCCAGTGGTCCGATAAATTAGATGAAACAAAATAAGCACGCGTACTTGCCTAGTCGCCGAATCGAATTACAATATTATAAAACCTCTGAACAATTACTTACGGTAGCTCGAGTTTTTCGTTAAAATATTTAATGAAAAGAGAGAGTTCATTAAAGGAAAGAGAAAGTGAATGCAAGTAAGACGAAAGTGATGGCCCTTGAAAGAAATTCGAAGAATTAAAATCCCTACTTCCGAATCTATTCATCATCATCTTTACAGCGTTTCACAAGTTTACTGTTGATCTCAGAAACACCACAAAACACCGTCTGGACTACCAGATGCCATTAATTTACATTAATAAGATATAATCAATTATAATCTTTTAAGTTTTTGAAGTTTATTTTTACTTTTTATTATCAGTTTAATTATTTTAACCTTTCGTGTGTACTCGTACTAAGAAAATATCACAAGATTAAAGTGAACCTTTTTGTTTTCTGAATAAGTAATTAGTATTTTAAATAGTGCTGCTATACCGTTCATCAGGTTGCGGTAAAATTTTATTAACATATTGCTTGCACTTCCGCAAAGGTTATAGGCATAGTTGGACCCGGTAGGTGGCGCTGTTGTAGAATCCAGATAACACGCGTGCGTAGCCGGGGCGTTATTAATTAAAATTAAATAAATTAGTTATTAACAAAAAATAGCTAAACTGCCACCACTAGTTGCCAAACCTTGAATTACATACATAAAATAAACTTTTTCGAATTTTTAAATCTTATTTTAATATTATTATTTAAATATCATGTGATAAGTATATATGACTGCTTTGTTGGTCTAGTGGTTGTAGTAGTGCGACTGCTAATCACGAGGTCCTGGGTTCGAATCCCGGGTCGGGCAAAAAAATCAATTAAGTATTGAGTTTTTCTGTCAAGAAATTCTCAATAGCTGCCCGGAGTCAGGAAGTTGGCGGTATCTCACCCCCGTGTCTCGGAAAGCACGTGAAGCTTTCCGAGGCAATGGCTAGCCTCCATTGAGGCAGAACGCCATGGCTGAAATTCGGTCTGGAGGACATTATTATTAATAAGTATATTTTAAAAAGCTTACGTAAATTTCATTCTTCAACTTCAACTTCACACTCAAACTTAGTATTTTATATATTGCCTCAAAACTATTAAGATGTATTTGTAATTTAATTTTAAACGCCTTAAAAATACACAATTACGAACAAGTAGGCCAAAACAGGGCTTCTTTAATTAGGATAGCCTAGAAAGCTGACACTTGATAGCGGGAAAAATATTTTGCGTTTGAGACGCTTGTAAATGTTGAAGAACAAAGCATAATAATAAAGTGTATAATTTTCTTCTAAAATTTTAGTCACTCTATTTAAAAAATTTAAAGCAACAAAACCATTTAAGTTTTATTCTTCAGCATTGCTTGTGATGAGCTATAGCAGTAGCAGTAGTGATATTCCAAGAAATCTTTATTTACTTCTTTTATGGAATTAAAGGGAATAAATAAAAAATGTCCATCCTTATGTGGTAAAGATACGCTGCAGCCATACTACGGTTGTAGCATGAATAGCACCTTAATGTGCTGTGTTTCGTATGGTAAGTGTCTAACCGGAGACCCTTTCTAGTGTAAATGATGCATTTTAATTCTTAATAGAGGATAAAGGCCCGTAGACATCTAGTCTACGGGCTACAGTATCCACTTACCATCAGGTGAACTGTGTGCTCGCTTGTCACCCTTATTCTATAAAAAATCATTTTCTTATGAAAAGATAATGACACAATTATGCTTCAGGTATATCCCAAAGGAATCGCGCAATTTTCCGGGATTAAAAAAAAGTACTTAGATAATATCAATCTCCGGCAAATAATAGCAGCGTTTTCTACCCCGAAGGGAGGAAAAAACTTATTTTAGGTCTTGTCAAGGTTTGACTACGCTTTCCCCGAATCAATGCAAACTGTGTAGTTTCCACTCAATTTACTCCTAATTAGTGCGAGCAAGCAAGAGAGCAGCTGTATCCGTCTCGCAGAATCGGGCAGCCGGCGAGACGTCAGCGGCGTGGAATGCACCGCGGCTCCTTTTGTCGTTATCTCTTCCGTGAGGATACCGGCAAAGCCTTGCTCAGGTCAAACCTTGGCAAGACTTGAAATAAGCGCTTTCCTCCCTTCGGGGTAGAAAATGCCGCTATTTTACGTCTGTGTCCTCGGCTTGACCTTTCGGTGAGGTGTTTGGATTCTGCCGGCATATTCTTAAACTAGATGTTAGGAATAATATAAACGTATTGTTAGAAAATAATAGATTATCTGTCAGTAATTAAGTTGATTCATTTATAACAAGAAAAAAAATAAAATATCTAATCAAACTTAAAACAATCATACATTTCGAACATAACAACTAAAGCAAGAAAATAAAAAGACAAAACCTTATATGATTCAACATATGACTATCTATAACAAATTGTTAATAATTCACTTTATAAAATAGAAACGTAAACAAAAGAAAACTGCTTATAACGTCTAAGTTTTATAATGATAATACGTATAACCATTTTTGTTAAACAGTCTCAAAACAATTATCAATAACAACCTTATCGACCTACCATTAAAACTGTCCTGTACAGTCCAGTGTCTTTGAAACAGTATTGCAATAGTTTTTAAAGAAATTATTACTACCTTTCCAATTCCCTTTACGTAATATTTCCCCGAAGGAAATGTTATTAGCGTATCTAAATGCTACTGCAGACCTGATGCTTCCTGGACTAGACCAAATACCAGCTTCAATGAAAGCTGTTTTAACCCATCCTACTATAACAAATCTTAAAACTGCTTTCACTAATCCTCTAGTGGAAACAAATTAAACTATTAAGTTAGGATCAGCTTTCCTCCTTTCTTTAGTCAAACTTAATAATGTTGTGACCCAAAAGTGTAAATCAAAGTTATCATCCTCTGATTTAAAAAAATTCCAGCCATTACATGTAGTTCATCTCGTTTTTTTTTTCGACCCAAATTTTGGCCAAAATATCACATGATTTAAATCTACCTCCATGAAATCAATTTCTGTAGAAATTAAGGTAAGATCATCAATCCTTCGTCCGAATGCAAGCAATAAAATAATGCAGTATATCTCGAGGTTTGAAAAATATTATTTCTATCAGGCAGATTTTTCTTCATCCACGATAACAATGTTTCTACGTTCCAAACTTTGCACTTACGTTTTAACGCTGAGCTGCCCTTAATACTCACAGCTTTTAAAATAGATTTCACAATCGAATGTGAACTAATCCTTTCTCCCAATTCTGGATTTGTAAAGGTAGCTGCCACGCGTAACCACGGACTGGTAGACTAAAATAGTTCGCATACTTTTTACGCACACATAGATAACTAAGATACAATGCAAGTTGTTGTGGTGTAGGGATTGTTGGATTTGTAAAATTCATTTTATACCATGGGAGTCAAGAATTCCAGGCTGTTTTATATGTTTTCATTGTAGAGTCGCGCCATGATAATCGTATCAACGACAGGTCTTCTTCGTTCCAATCTCTTAAAAGTGGATCCCACCCGAAATTTTCCAGACCTCCAAAGACAGGTTTCTGATGTCTGGAGGAGTCTTGTCGGTCGTCAATTCTATTAAGTGAGCTCCAAGATTCTTTATCATTAATAGTTGGTCCTTTGTTCTATTCTTGAGATCGCCACGTCAATACGCTTTTTCCCATCTCGGTGCTACTAATTGGTACGTTTCTGTGGTATGGTTCAGGTGCTGTAAAACTCTTGGAATTAGAGTTAGAGGAGGAAAAATCCATGCTAGGTGGTATTTCCAGGTCTGACTGAACGCATTGTAGAAAACAGATTTGCTATCTTTTAGGCTTAGTGACACATAATTGGGCACTACTGCTGATTGAACTGTTGCAAACAAACCTGTTTCCAAAATTTCCTATTTCTCGAAAATGATTTCTGTTATACTGGACAATAGGTGCCAATCGGGCATTGGTAGATTTTTGGAAAGGCGATCGGCAATATAATTGTATCTTCCGGGTATGTAGAACGGATGGATCTGAATTGGAAATTTTCTCGCCCTTATCAACAACTTCTTTATATCATTTTCAGATACTGTATTTGACAACCGAGAGCATTTTGGTCTTGACTCGCTGTCAGAAAGTCATCCAAATACATAATTACCCGGATGCCTTTTTTTCGTAAATGACTTGCTATCCAATTTATTATAATGGCAAAAGCTAAAGGAGCGCTTGCCAGTCCAAAAGTAGACACGTCCAAACAAAAGGAAACAAAAGCTAGGAATCGGCGATGTTGCCTTTTGTTCGGTACATGCCATAATGCCTTTGAAAGGTCTATTTTTGATATGTAATCTAGCTCCTGCAGAAAATTTGGGACATCGTTTTGGGTTTCAAAAACACATTTAACTGTTTGAGGTTGAAAACAGGTTGCATGGTGTTGTCGTATTTCATTGGTGTTTTGTGTTGTTGGTTTATTTCAGTGGTGGGGACTCGTTCACTGAAATTCTTCCTATATTGGCTTTGAAACCGGTATGATCGGAGGTCGCATAACGAAAGGGATATGTTATCCCCTCCAAGATCCATAGAATATGACGAGGTGGATTTAGTTCTTTCCATCGATGTCAAAAATCTTTCAGTCAACCTCCGTAAAAGTACGAGCCAATCGCCGCTGACCTCTAAACTTTCTTCTTTGAAAAGAATTTTGGATTCGCTTTTAGGTTGACTTTCAATGTTTAAACGGAGTCTTGGTAAACTTATTTGGAGTCTTGTTTGAGTTCCGTTGAGTGCTTGTTTTATTTGTCGAAAACCAATGTCAAAAATTTGCTTTATTGTATTGTTGCTGGTTTTTCTGAAATAGCTACTTAAATCTTGAATTAAATACTCGAAAGGAAACGCATTATCTTTTGATTAGTTCAGATAAATCTCGTCGAATAAATGTGTACGTGAAGGTGGGATAACCTTCAATTCACTCGCTAAGAATTCCGATCTAGGTTTAAAATTCTTCGACGATTTTCGAACACTTCTGATCTATGTGTACATGTATAATGTAGTAAATCATCTGATGCCTGTTTAAAAGAATCTGATTTAGCAAAAAGAGATTGTTTAAAAAAAGACACCGCTTCCGGATACTTTTTCTCGACCTCATTTAATGCTGCTTCAATCTGTGCCCTTTCTTTTAAGATGCCATGAGTGATAGTGCCTAAGGCAGTATCCGTTCTGGCCAATATCTTTTGACTACAAAAAGTTAAATTGCCAAGACTTGTCAGTTGAGGATTTACTTTTAAAGCACTAAAAGCTAAAGCGGCATGAAGGCGTTTCTGTTCATCTTTATATTTTATCTTATTCCAAGAATTTGAGTTCATTTTTTGACATGAATACCCTTGCTCTTCTACCTCAGAATCAGCCCCCGGAATAGACAGTTGAACTTCTTTAACAAAAGCTGTTAAATCGTAGGAATACTTGTCCATTGGCTATTCTTGTACTGCCCCTATGCCCGGAGCATGTCAAGTAGATTCAGTAGCTATATCTGAATTTGAGGTAACATCAGAATTGCAGTAATAGTAATTTAAATGATCTTCATGCTCTGGATCTTGTTGGCCGTGATCAATAGATACAGCTCTTAGTTGATTTATTTAGGACGATAGAGACTCAAAAATGGACATTACTTTATCCTCTAGAAGTTCAACTCTTAATTTTTTCTTTGGTAAGTATGATTTATATATCCTAGTATGTGAGTTATCAGAATACGGATATTCTTGATAAGCTTTTTTTCTTTATCTAGAATCATTATTTTCTTTATCACTAGATAGCGATGCAGCTATTTTCTAATTGATTCGAGGCTTCTTGTATCAATACCAACATAGAATGTTCTAATTCGAATTGTGTAACAACTATTCCGTATTGTTGCGTTTAAAAAAATTGTTTGAGTTGCAGAGCCTCTAATTAAGTTAGCTAATGCTGAAAAGTGACATGATTAGCGTTCTATAAAACGCCCAATTCAGAATTTCTGCCTTTTAATTGCGATATTGGTCTCTCGGTTAAAGGCCATTGCAATTCCAATAGTGGGGAGAGCATATTTTAACTTATTTAAAAGTTGTGTGTCCGGATTTGCACCAACTATCTTTTGGATTGGATAGCCCTGCAATCTTCTATTCACGCCAACCCTCTGGAAAATTGATCTTCACTAACTCTTTAAGTCTTTCTAGTATCCCATTATCATCATGTTCCATTCAGACGTATCATCGTACAACTCCCCGATTGTAGTACATGTTACCACCGCCATCTGGAAGTGATCTATTTATTTTTTAGGCAAGAAATTATATTGAATAAAAGTATTAATGCAAGCAACTGCATAGTGTAGAGCATGTCAATTTTGCATATTATTCTGCATAAAAGGCTGTAACGTAGAGTAAATAAGCCATTAGATTGCTTTATAATACTTAAGCTTTAGAGCTGCTAGTTGTTTTATCTGAGCAAGAAGGCCTGTCATATCTGTAAGGCTCTATATTGAGCCACAAGGCTATATTTGAATTGTAAGGATGATATTGACTCGTTAAGCTATTAAAATTGAGCCATGAGGCTGCTATATTTCAGCCGAAGGCTGCTTTAAATGAGCCGTAAGGCTGCTTTAAACAAGCCGTAAGGCTGCTTTAAACGAGCTGTAAGGCTGGTTTAAGTGAGGCGTAAGGCTGTTATATTTGAACCGTAAGGCTGAAAATTTGACCCGTAAGGCTGCTATATTTGAACCGCAAATCTACAATAATTGAACAGTAAGGTTGCTATTTTGAGCTGAATTGCTATAATGGATTGAATTGCTATCATACAAATCTGACAGAGAATGTGTGTTTATTCCTAAAAATGATATGAATAACAAAAAGCTTCTTATTTACTCTTGCTCATACTATGAAATATTGAACATAAAAATTTAAACTTACTCTGTCAAAAATATCACAATTTTCACACTAAACAGTAAGACTGACATGTCTGCATGGATCTCGATGACACATGCGTACTGACAAACGGCGCCGCGGTGCATTCCACGCCGCTGACGTCTCGCCGGCCGCCCGATTCTGCGAGACGGATACACCTGCTCTCTAGCTTACTCGCACTAGTTAGGAGTTAATTGAGTGGAAACTACACAGTTCACAGATTTGGGGAAAGCGTAATCTCCGAAAGGTGAAGCCGAAGGTACAGACTTGAAATACGTCTCTATGCAAAAATTATATCGATCCGTTAATCAGTGCTGCGGTGAAAGAGCAACAAACCGAAAGATACTTTTGCTTGTAATATTAAAATGGGCAATACTTATGAGTACGTGAGTTTGTCACTCAATTCCTAACCGGCTTGACTGATTTTAAAGAAATTTATTTTGTATGTTTGAGTAAGTCGCTGGATGTTTTAAATTCATAACTGGATCGTTAGGTGGTGCTGTTGCCGAGATTCAGAAGTTGAGGCGGCAATTATATATTTATAAATCTATACAATTGTTGGTACGTTTGTTAGTGATCGAGTAACTTCTGAATGACTTGACCGGTGGAAGATATATTAACACAATAATATACGTATTATTTTGTCGGGACGATAGATCATAGTTATGACAATACCCGTATATGTAGCGCCGCGGTCATGTTATTATCATATTCTACATGTGTTAATTTTACACTTGATCAAACGAAATGTGCGGATACTAGATAAAAAATTATCGGTAAAAAATAATTTTTTTTAATGTAAACTATTTAAAAAATAAAAGCATTTAAATTTTTTTTTGGTAAATTTCCCATCCTTCGGTTTTAAATTATTTTCTTTTTAAGTAAACTGTGTATTTTTTCAAAGTAGTTTTATTTCAAAGTTAGGAAGATTAACTAGCAATAGAAATTAAAAAAAACCTATGATATCAAGCAGGAAATTTGTCAAAAAAAATAATAAGATAATTTTTTTGTTAAAAAAATACTTCTCTTTTTAATTTTTGAGCTGTAACTTCAAAACCAGCACATTGAGGTAACTTTTTCAGCATGTTTTATTAAACTGTATGATTTACTCTACAAGTTCTCCAAAATAATATGGGTTCTATCTCTTGTCGTTGTTAAGATAATCACTAAAAATAAGGTAGGTAATCTGAGCACAAAGTTCAAAAGTGATTTAATAATGATTTAATTGACAAAATTATGGAATAAAACAAAAAGACCGTAGAAAAATTATTTAATTTATTAAATTTTCAAAATAACCACCATTTTCATCCATACATACAGTTGCACGTAATGCCACACTATGGTTCATAAAAGATAGCTTGATCTCTGCGACAGCTGTCAGTAAAATCACGCCTATGAAGTCCTGGGCATGCACTAATTAGGCCGGCATGCATATGCGGCATAAAGTATGACATTGATAGGTACTGTCTGTACTACTAAGGAATTCAGGACTTCATAGGCGTGATTTTACTGACAGCTGTCGCAGAGATCAAGCTATCTTTAAAACCACTTTGAAAATAATAAACGTTTACTTAAAGAGAAAATAATTTAAAACCGAAGGATGGGAATTTTACCAAAAAAAAAAAATTAAATGCTTTTATTTTTTAAATAGTTTACATAAAAAAAAATTTCGATTATTTACCGATAATTTTTTATCTAGTATCCACATTCCGTTTGATCAAGTGTAAAATTAACACATTGGTTTATGGAACAAAGTCACTCATATTCGCATCATATGTATTTTTGATTGGTACCAAAAAAAAATGTTAGTAACAATCACTCTCACAGCTAGAACACAGCTGTTTCCAGTCAAAATGTTGCAATGAAAATTAAAGTTTGTAATACCTTTTTTATAGGATAGGGTGGCCTACGAACATACAGTCCACCTGATGGTAAGTGGTTGCTGTGGCCCATAGACATCTACATCTATCCTTGATTATGAATCAAAACGCAGATTCGCTGTCACCCATGAGGACTAAAATGGAATGCCTTGTTTACAGTAAAAAGGGCCTCCAGTTCTCTACACTCACCATACGAAACACAGTATCATTAAGCTACTATTTGACGCTGGTATTCTGTGAGAGCGTGGTCCTTCCCCGTTCGAGCCGACCCGTTCGTTATACAACTATATTTCTAATATAACTGCAGCATGGCTCTACCACGTATAAAAATTAAACCTTAATGCCCTTTGGGAACCACTGGCTCGTAAAATATCACGCCCAACGAAGTTTCGCCCCAGAGACGTGCTTTACGTCAAGTGTTGCTCGTTACACAGCATCGTTAACTTTCGTCTGCATATTTTACAACCCTTGCCCGAGTTCCCGGCCCATCATTATCATGAATAGCATAATATACCAGTGTGTTGAAGTAAAAAACGAAAATAATTTTAGTATTCATTTATAATTATTTAATAATTATTTAATAATTAATTTGTTTATTTTATTATTATTGTAATTTTAGAAGAAGGGACAAACGAGCAGTTGGCCTGCTTCGCTGAGCGTAAACGAACTCAAGTAATAATTGTATTTGTAATTCGTGGTATCCTATTTCCTGACTGCTTCGTTCGTCTGGCGGTTGTAGTAGTGCAGCTGCGGATCATAAGGTCCCGGGTTCGAATTCCGGGACGGGCCCAGTAATGTATCAGTTATTGAGTTTTTTCGTTAAGAAATTCTCAGTAGCTGCCCGGAGTCAGGAAAGCACGTAAGTTGGTCAGTCATTTCTATACCTTTGAATACCGATTCTGATAACGAACTTAACGGGAACCACAGGGTTTATGTCACATGTTTTTGACATATTGTAGACTCCAGATGACTATCTCAACAAATTTTTTGACACCACATTATCGATGGCTATTTTCAATATTTTATGTTTGGGGGGGTTCTCACGTCTCCGTTTAGGTTTAATTAATGTTGAATCTGAAAAATAAACCACAATAACATTAACTACAAGAAAAACAAACTTGCTGTAAAACTTTCCGGTATTGGTGAACTTCGAGAGTGTCCGCCACAAGTAATATATATTCATTATCCGCTTTACACGACGCATTTCCGTATTAAATTTAAAATGGAAAATTATCAAATTTTAAAGTTCAGTATGAAGATTCGTTTCGAGTATTATTTCGTTTTCCGAGGTAGGTACTGTAGTGTATCTACTAAGTTCTGTGTACTACTACAGTGTTCCCTAAGGCACGCGTGCCGGCGCTCAATGCTTTGATAATAAGACGTCGTATGTGGCTCGATTTGCATGGATGTAATCTGCTCAAATCTGGAAAACATTGATATGAAATATTTAAATATTGATTTTGAATGTTTAAGATGTAGGTTTTAATTTATTTGATGGCATTTTTTTGTATTTTATTATTATTTTATTTAAATTATTTCAACTATTTTTTAACTTTTTTAACTTTGATCTTTGTTGTCTGTCAATAAATTGTTATTATAATTATTATTATCCCTAGGATATTTAAATAGTTTTTCATCTGGTTGGGCTGTATTTTTTTATAGGATAGGGCGACAAACGAGCATACAGTCAACCTGATGGTAAGTGGTTGCTGTGGTCCATAGACATCTCCATCTATCCTCGATTACAAATCAAAATGCAGACGCGTTGTCACCTGTGAGGACTAAGATGGATTGCCTCGTTTCTAGTAAAAGGGGTCTCCGGTTCTCTACAATCACCATACGAAACACAGCAGCATGAAGCTACTCTTTTACGCTGGTATTTTATGAGAGCGCGGTTTTTCCCCGGTCGAGCCAATCCATTCATGCTAAAACTATACTACTAATATAACAGCAGCATGGCTCTACCACGTATAAATATATAAATGAAAATAATAAATATATGTATAAATAGACATGTATTAATATAGGAAAATAAATACGCATAAGCAATACGTAAATTAATAAAAAGCCAACCAGATGGAAGCTCCCGGCAGGGGAGTCCAAACAGCCGAGGGTTAGGGGGAAAGGGAAAGAAACCGGCGGACTATGATGGCAGTATTAAGGATCACCGTCTTGTGCATTATAGCATGAAGCGGTCCGTCACGGAGTCCCACTCGCCTCAGATGACCCGAAAGGCTGACTCTGATTAGCCCGTTTGCAGAAACAACTACAGGTATAATTTCGGTCCGCAGGCCACCCCACATGTCGGCACTTTGTGAGCCGGGTTCAGATATTTTGTTAGCTTATCTGTTTTGGCTTTCACGAGGTTCTCGTGAAATGGAATGGTAATGTCGACCAAAAAATACCCTTGACTCTGCCCGGTCCCTCAGCTTATTCGTAAGATGTCCTGTCCGTAATGATGGCCCGGTCCCAGTAGAGCTTGGCGCGGTCATTTTCTCTCCTGGTCGGAAACGCTCTGTACTGTCTGGTCTTGCCATTACTCGTTGGCTAAGGATAGAGAGGTAAGCCCTTTATCACAAGAAATTACGTCCCTATATAATTAATCATCTAATCTTGTCAGAAAGTAATTACAGAGGCTGGACAGTGCACTCTTGATTACGCATGGTAAGCCTGCTTAAAGAGCCACGCCCGTCATGTTTCCGGGGCAAGTACAGCCTCAGGTAGGAGTCGGTACGATCGGGTACGATCTCGGGTGATGCATCCCATGGGACGACATAGTAGTGCGGACTTTTCTATCTAGGGCGTTAAGTTCACTTGAGTCCATCAAGTATGACAAACGGATACACGATGACAGGCATGGCCTAACTGTTATAAGTAAATACTTATTCACACCGGACAAAAGGCTGTTAAGCAATTGGTCAAGCGTGCATAAAATTTGCGACAACTCCCAAAAAGCGTGCATGAAACCATACACCGAGATTTAAACTTTTTTCTTTTTGATTTGGCTTTTGTAATTACAGGCCATGAGGGATTTCATCTCATGCCTCAAAGGTAACAACACATCTGTAGCTTTCTTTATTTAAAGCTAACCGCAAGTGTCAATGAGCTACACTAGCCAGTTATCAATGGGCGGACTGTAAATTCTTAGTTTTATTTATATTTTAGTTTAAAATCAGAAAACTAAATATTTTTATTCTTCGCTTAACTTAACAAATTTTTTTCATTTCCGGGAACTCCATTTTTAAATTTAAAAAGGTTTATATTTGTTTTTTAACAATGATTTTCTGTTATTATATTCGTTTGATACATACGTAATACATAAACACTCACGCCTGTCACCCAGAGGGGTAGGCAGAGACTACAGACTTCCATTTGGCACGATCCTGACACCTCTCTCGCTTCCTCGTTGCACACATGCTCATCGCTGAAGGGTACTCCTAATTTGGCCTATTTTCAATATATCGCCAATTTGTTCGATAAACTTTCGCCTAGGAAGTCCCTTTCCGAATCTTTAATTCACTTCTGCTACATAAATATGCTTTGCCACTCTTTCCTTATTCATTCTTTCTACATGACCAAAACCAGCGAAGCATTTCTTTCTTTATCCTGGTCACAGCATCATGTCAAAAACCACACTCTTCTTTTATCATACAATTTCTCACCCTGTCTACGTTTGAATTCATTTTTATAAAATTCATTCTAGTTACTACCTGAAAAATAGCAATGATATAATAAAATACAAAATAAAAATGAACATTTTAGAATTAAATTCAGTGATCAGCATTCCTCAAGGCGAATTTTCTGGAAATTTGATAATAATGTACGAGCCGCCTTGTTTAATATTCAAAGCAAAATTTCGTTAACGCTTTGTCAAGCTCCTAATGTATATTGTTTGTACCTGACTATAATATTAAGATAACGAGCAATTAAAATGCTGTGTGATGTTGTACTACAACGTACAACGGTGACAAAGAGGCACACAATTTACCTGATGATAAGTTATCTACCTATCTTCTAGCCCATATCTATGGGTCATAGACATCTACATCCGTCTTTAGTTAACAATCAAAATGCAGATGCGTTATCACCCTTGAGGACTAAGATGGAATGCCTCGTTTCCTGTAAAATGAGCCTCCGGTTCTCTACATTCACCATACGAACCACAGCAGCACCAAGCTGCTATTTCAGACTAGTATTATGTGAGAGTGTGGTCCTTCTATCGTCGAGCTGACCCATTCGTGCTGCAACCATAACACAGCTGCAGTGTAACTCTACTACTTGAAAAGTTGCCCCGTGTATGTCATAATATACAACTCCAGGACACGTGAAAAATCGTAACGCTTCCAAGACGTTGGTATAACTATTTTGTTTATACTAGGTATAAAATACCCACACTGATGGATAGCAGGTAATAGGGTCAAAGGTGCGAGACGTCTGACACTGCGATCGTGAATGTGTCTGCGAACCGCGAGGAAGGCCGAAAGTTGATATGGAAAAGTAACTTTACAGGCTGATGAAAAGAAGAAGAATCTTTTGTTCTTCATTTCACCCGACCATTATTGCGGGCAAGTTGGCCGTAAAATAAAACATTATAGGGTGACTATAGTTAGAATTTAGCATTAAGTAAGGGTGTGCGGCCGAGCGATGTAATCGCTTACCGATGCGTGCGAACCTATGAGATTCAAAATTGCCTCTCAAAATCTTCGCCTTTATTTTTTCTTTTTCTTAGCTTTACTTAGATGAGCTAAACAAAGGATTTTTTAAATAAATGATAAAAAATCATAATCATCCATATTATTTAGTAAACTAGACCTTGCCATCTCTTTATTAAAAAAATATATTACTCAACTAAGGAGTTTTACTCTCAAACTTAATAATTTTAGGTTATATAATTCTTATCTTATCTTATCTTATCTTTAAATCAATAATGACTAGATATTTTCAGAAAGATAAGACAAGGAAAATATGACATTTTAATATTCTTAGGATTACGATGAGGTGTAATTATTTTTATTTGGTCTAGGAGTCCGACTGTGTAGCTAACACCATAGAATATTACAATGCATAACACCCTCTTGCGTATTACATTCACCAAATGTCAGTGCGTGTGCTGCTGTTCCGATCTGAAGGGTGTAGGAGATAATATAATTACAGTCGGTGAGGCATTCCATCGCAGTCCTCAGAGGTGACAACGCATCTGTAGCCTTGTTTGTGTGAAGTTGGCTGCTGGTGGACTACAGCAGCCCCTCACCATCAGGTGAACCAGTAAGTTCGTTTGCCACATCATACATAACATACATAAACACTCACACCTGTCATCCAGAGGAGTAGGTAGAGACTACGGACTTCCATTAGGCATGATCCCGACACACCTCTCGTGTCTCTTTTGCATCCATATCTACGCATACATGCTCTTCAGTTAAATGTACTCTAAATCCGGCCAATCTTTAATATATCGCAAATTTGGTTGATAAGCTGTCGCCTACGCTACGGTCACTCTTTTCTCGTCCATAATTTCTACATGACCAAACCATCGAAGTATTCCTTTTTTTATCCTAGTCACAACATCATCTTGTAAACCACACTTTTCTCTTTTCTCACAATTTCGCACCCTTATCATTCAGATTTAGCCCTAACATATTCCTTAATGACTGCATTTCTACAGCATTCATTCTACTATGGTGCTTCTTCTACCATACCCAACTTTCACTAGCATATTTTTAAGGTGGGGACGACCAAAGCATTGTGAATTTAAAAATATTAAACGAATTTAAAAAATATAGTTATATACTATATAGTCCAGTTTAATCCGCAGAAGACACAAGTTTGTGCCTTTACCGCAAAAAAGAACCCCTTTGTCGTATCTCCTCAGTTTCAAGGCACTCCCCTTGATACCTCAGTCACTATCGGAATCTTCGGCGTCTAAATAATATGCCGAAAATATTGCAGTATTAATTTTGAAACAAATATATGGTAAAGTTGAGGATTAATGTTAAGTACTATGTTAGACGAAAACACGATACCACTGCTTGCACACTAATTGAACTAACTATAAAGCAGGGCTTATGTTTTTTTTTAATAACCATTATTTTCATTGTAAAAAGAAATTACCAAAACTATCGGCGACTTGAAGCTAGTTTCCTGCCGCCCGATTAGTCTCGCTTCGGCTTTTGAACGGTAAGGCTGTCACTTACGTTCAGAATACACATTACGCAACAGGACGACGTAAAATTAAAATGGAAAACAACCGTCATAAAAATAAGAAGCGACTGGGTTGGCGTGAAGAAACAGGCATAAATATGATATACCTAATGAAATAAGTATCTAACGACCTATCTACTTACAGTATTAGTGATTACAAACATGTCGGTACATAACATATGACGCGCGGGGAAGTGGGGGCGAAATTAGAATTTGAGCTGAGTTACTATATCCCCTTAAGACTGATATTCAGCAGTGGCGTTAGCAATTTCCCTCTTAAAATAATACTTCGTTCCATAAACGTATCAATTTTCGTAAAGAAATCACAAAGCTCATTTGCCATTATACCTTTACTTCACTAAGATTTTTCATATTAAATGTCACATTTCCAATGCTTGTTGAAACTCGTTTTTCATTTATTTTAGTCGAAATTATAAATTAGGAAGACAGCGGTAGAGACGTGTTACTTGATCACAATTTTTATAACGAATAGAAAGTTGGAAGGACGAAACAATAAAACACGCAAAGCGGCTCGTACCAAAGGACGAAAAATCTAATATGTGGTAGCATTTAAAAATATACTTTATGTATTGATTAATAAGGTTGCTTACATTCTGTTTGTTTACATTCTCAAAAACACTGACCGCGGCGAAGTCGGCTTATGTCAAACGCCGAACCAATACAGCGGCGATATCATTTAATAACATACTTTAGGCATTATTGTAATAAGGACTATTTTACTTTTTTATTAGTCCATTTGACGACGCGTTTACACGTTAGATACCTATTGGAATCCTTTTTATTAATATGTATGTATCGATGTACCGATTAGTTCAGTAAATAAAGAAATCTTTAGCCACGAATATAGAAATCGAGTCGAATTTTTTAAACCGCGAATAGTGAGAACGTGAATGAAGGAAGCGCGAATAAGGAGCTTTTACTGTGCAGTTCCTCGTGTCACAAAGTAGACGCTCACTAAGAACGAATATTACGATAGTCCCGTCTCAAAAAAAATCTTGATATTTGACGTCTAGGTACCGCAATAAAATAGTATTGTGTACCCAGCGTAGCGAGAGAGTATCAGCTAGTAATAAAAATTAATATTTGTCGTCTTCTATACGTTCATATACCGTTTATCCAATTACGATGAAACTTTGGTGGGTTGCTGTGACGCTCCTGTGAAGGTCTATGACAAAAAAAAAAATGTTTGTTTGTTCGTTTTCTGTGCGTTCAGTACATCATTTATCCAATAAAAGTTGACTCACGCAAGACCTAGTCGGGTCCGAGCCGAGCGTCGGCCGTAGCGCGGTCACCGAGCCGGTCCCGTGTCCATTTTTACAAAGACGGGCCTTGACCGAGCAGTTACTGTTGCGCCGTGATGCAGAATTGCAGTAAAAGTCCGAGAAAAAATAGTGTTATAACTAGATTACAATGATGTTGAAGTTTGACGTTCTGGAATGACGCGGCTATTGCGACCGTTCTGGACGATGAAGAATTTGATAAATCTTCAACTTCGAGCCGGGACTGAGTTGTTGCCGAGCGTTGTCCGTGGCTCGGCCGTAACTCGGTTGCCGCTCGGTATAGCGTGAGTGTGTCCATACAAAATATATTATGTATTACTGACCATGATACAGCCGACAACCGTCTTGGACTCGACATGGTCTAGCGTGAGTCATCCTTTACGGTGATACTTCCTGCGCTTGGAAAGGTTATTATTGAAAAAAGAGCTATCTAATACTGCTCCGCACTGCAAGAATATCGAAGCCACAATAACAGGTGTACGGATTGCAGTACAGTTCAGTTTTTTTTTTTTTTTTTTTTTTTTATAGAAGAGGGGGCAAACGAGCATGCGGCTCACCTGATGTTAAGTGACTACCGCCGCCCATGATCAACCGCAACACCAGGAGAATTGCGGGTGCGTTGCCGGCCCTTTAGAAAGGAGTAAGCTCTTTTCTTGAAGGTCCCCAGATCGTATCGGTCCGGAAAAATCGCCGGTGATAAACTATTCCACAGAGAGGTTGTACGTGGAAGAAAGCTCCTTGTGAAACGTACAGTGGTGGACCGCCAAGCATCCAGATGGTGTGGATGGTATCGGGACGTTTGCCGTGTCGTGCGTTCACGAAATTTGGCGGCTGGGATTAATCCGAACAATTCCTCAGAGCACTCCCCGTGATAGATGCGATAAAATACGCAAAGAGATGCAACATCTCTTCGCAACGCCAGTGAATCGAGCCGATCGGTTGAACATAGTGAGTGTTCGGAACGCGAAATCTAGTGCGTATACTACGTATTAATTAATACGTTAATCGATTTATTATTCCTAAAATATATATGCAGTAAATATGAAAATTTTAAACGAATGATGAATATAAAGTAGATAAAAAGTTGGCAGTATTACAGAACATGTTATAATAATATTGCCCATCAGACCGAATTTCGGTCACGGCCGGTGGCTAGTCTTCAACGGAGACTATATATCTGCGCAGGACATGATTATAGTGCCCAAATGTATGCGCAAGCACAGTGCATAGTCTATTCCGTCACTCTATTAGTCCGATAGGACGGCAATTCGACACGACTTAAGAGAGATCAGGCGCAGGACCATGCGCTTGACGTGCTACTGAGAATTTCTTTATAGAAAAACCCAAAAACTGATTTTTACTAGACCCTGGATTCGAACCCGGGATCTCACGTTCGGCAATCGTATTTACGAGCACTAGAACAACAAGGCACTCCACATATTATAGAACATGTAAAGTTGGTATAAACTTAAAAATGATTTGGAACAATTTGGATCCATAAGTTCTGCACAAAAATTGTTTATAGTTAGTCTCAGGCATCGCCAGAGGAGGAGAGGAACAGGCAAGGCGGGGGGGGGGGGGGGGCAGCTGCTTCATCTCTTCACTTCATCCGCTAAACGCTGTCATCTCAGGCCTAAAGCTTATGATTCAATTAAGTTAGTGGTTACGATCCATTAGTCGTAACAACTAGTTTGAGTAAACACTAACAATGTTTGAAGGTTACAAAATGTCTAAGTACCTAAAGAACCAGTGAGTGTTGTGACACTGATAATGGATCGACTATATGGCTCATTAAACTGGTAATGGTTATAGGGGAAAGTTCTCGAATGCGAACTGAAAGAAACTTTGTACTCTTGTGGCAATAAAAATGGAAATAATTACCTTGGGTTGCCATTTATCGTATCCTACGATAATAGGGGTCTAAATAACATTATTATAGAAATAACTGTGTAGTAGCGGTGTAAGAATATCTGCTACCCCATATCGTCGCAACGGTGGGAGGCGACAGAGGGAAGGTGTAACAGGATACAGAGGATGTTTATGGACGTGGTAGAGCCATGGTGCAGTTATATTAAGCTTTGGTCTCTTGATCGTAACGCACAACGCTGCGCTATGCGGCATTCGGTGCCGGACACATAATCGTATGAAAGACGTCTAGAATGGTCTCTTGTTCCGTCGCAGTATGCGTCAGCGACGAAGGGCAAGCGCGGTGAAGTGGGGAGCGGGTACCACGCACTGCGCGGCGTCGTTCTCGTTGCAACGCTGCCGTGTGCGTCGCGGGTTTACAATGGATTTGTTTGAAGATAATTTAATAGAATTAATGCTTCTTTGTCTTTTCAGAAGCAGTAGAAATTCCTCTTTCTCCTCCTCGAGTAAAGCACAAATTTCAAAAATATTGTTCATGTTGACACGTCTGCTTTGGTAGCTGCGACAAAATAAACCGACCACTTCTCTGCAAAGATGCTAAGCGCTACGTCGTGACGCTGCGTATGAGCTGCATACCGCAGTGTTGTGCGTTACGATCAAGAGACCAAACCTTTAGTAGTATAGTTGTAGCACGAATGGGTCAGCTCGACCGAGAAAGGACCACACTCTCACAGAAAACCAGCGTCAAATAGTAGCTTAATGCTGTTGTATTTCGTATGATGAGTGTAGAGAGCCGGAGACGCTTTTTACTGGAAATGAGGCATTCCATCTTAGTTCTCACGGGTGACAACGCATCTGCATTTTAATTCGTAAACGATGATCGATGTAGAAGTCTATGGGCCACAGCAACTACTTACCATCAGATGGACTGTGTGCTCGTTTGTCACCCTATCCTATAAAAAAATACTAATATAACTCAAAATTATAAAACAGCTGCGGCTACTAAGTGTGACAACTATGACTAAATCCCCTCTATGAGGTAGTCCTATGTCCAGCAGTACCTAGACTTTTATAAGCTGCATGCTATAATGGAGAAATATTTTATAGTAGGAGAAATTACGACGATATTAAAAAAAACCGGTTCACTATGGCTTAAGGCTGTTAATAAAAGCATAATATCTTATGCTTAAGATATTATGCTTTTATTAAAGCATAAGATAGCAAAAAAAAAACAGTTCCTTGAAAATATCAGTTTGAAACATTATATTTTATAAAGCCGTAGCAGTCAAGGGACTAACACTCGCTGTCAATTTCACAGTACGCGAGCAACTCGGGTTCGATCCCCGCCGACAAATTTGTAATTGTTAATGGCAAATTTAGATGCTCATTTCGTAGAGGCTCTCTGAGGTCTCTCCCAGGGAGCACTTCTTAGAACTTCAGCTTCACGTACCCAGCTGCTGTCAGGTGCCTTACACTTAATATTGCTCTATCTTGCCTAAGGGTCATAGTCTACTGCGTTTACTGCGAGGCCTTCAACTCTGTAACACGTCTACTCCAACGGCAGAAACTTCCGCGACAAATGTGACCATTCCATTGCGACTTAAGCTTACAAACACGCAAGGCAATGCCATTGACTTTAGTTGAATTAAGATTAATCGTATCTATCAGAATGATTCTGAGGATAGGCTTTTAATTACTCCATTCACTATTAGGTACTTTCATTACCGACTTTGAGTAGGTTAGTGTCCACGTTTTGACGTGGTAGAGCCACGCTGCTATATTATACTATGAGTGAGCCACGAATGAATTCGCTCGGCCGGGGAAGGACCACGACCTCTTAATACCAGCGTAAAGTGATGTGTGCTCTTTTGTCGCCTTCATTCTATAAAAAAGACGATCCAGGCTGCAGCATCAGGTCATGATTATCGGTCGAGGAATTAGCTAAATCAGTTTTCCTCTCAAATTCTATGACGAATAGAAAGAGAACAAGTCTGGCTATGAATTCTGCTAAGTAATGTTAATCATATCTAATTCTCTTTTTTCAACTTTAGTTAACTTCATATTGTCGTAGTTTTGTATGCTTATGCACTCGCTACTTTCGTGGCGTATATAATTTTCCAATAATTTTAAGGAAGTTTTTCTTCAAAGCTACATTTTTCTGTCTATTTAAACTAATGAATTAAAATATAGAGCTACATATTTGTCATTTATTAGGTTAAAGGCCAATTTTTTAAACCCATTAGTCAGGTATTGTTCATGAGTTTCACTTTTATATTCATTTGGGTTATAATTTATTCGACGGATAACTTTTATCTGACGACTTATCAGCTCATAATAATATATCGCTATCAAGGAAAAGAACATAATAATATAAAACCATTAATACAAAGAAAATTTTCTTTATGCTAATTATATAGAAAGAATTGAAGTGTCGACTTCAGAAGTGCTGTTCTTATCTATTGTTCAAAATTGTTTTATTATTTTTAATTCTTCGAACTTAGCGTCCAGTTTCTGTCAAAAGTTTATTTCTTTACGCTTTTGAGTCGCCTAACGAATATTACGAACGCAATGTAAAAATTTAATGCATCTAACACATATATATATATATATATATATATATATATATATATATATATATATATATATATATATATTGTAAAATAATATGTTTGTATATATGGAATCATTTAACTCAAATCAAGTTGATCGATCACCATTAAAATTGGTATATGTATGTATTTTTCAATGTAGGTTTATATTAATAAACTTAAAAAAAAATAGAAACAAACACTTGTTTAATTTTATTTATTTTTTTTCAATCGAGCGCGGCAATTAATACATTAAATTGCATGTGCTAAAATAAAAAACATTGCTGAACAGAAACTGTACTTAATATTAACTGGCAGAAAAACGTCTGCTGGGCTCGGCTAGTGTCATTTAATCAATAGTTAAAATAAAAACTTCACCCCTATTTCATACATTCTTAAGGTTGTTATTTTTCAAAAATTTTGTCTAAGTATAGATAATACGAGTGATAAACGAGCAAAGTATAGATAATAAGAGTGATAAAAAAAGTTCACCTGATGTAAGTGATTGTTGTGGCCCATAGACATCTACTTCTGTTCTCGAATATCCTTTTTTTTTACTTTTTATAAACTAGTGCTTAACCACAACCCCACCTGGTGGTAAGTGGTGATGCAGCCTTAGATGGTAAATCGCACTGTCTTAGCGTAACAACTGCCTATTCATAGTTGCCTTGAAGACGCCCAGATTGTATTCGGACGGAAAGATAGACGCCGGAAAGTTATTTATTGAGAATCAAAATGCAGAATAGAATAGAATACAATCATTTTTATTCAGTATAGATTACAAGAACACATATTGAAAGTCAATTTAAGCTTTTTCACTGCCTCGGAAAAAACTGTCCTGGAAGAACTAGAAAGAAACGCGGTAGGACTCAAGGAAATAACAATTTACAATATAATGTTCTATACAATTAAGTAGGAAAACATTTAGAAACAGCATAGTTGCAACGATCACATTTCCAGGGGTTATTATTAGATATCAATCATGTAATATGTATGTATTAGTTTTTATACTGCATGTTATCATGTAAGTAGTATAAAAAATCTTACTATATAATTTGTCTTATTTTTACACTTACCATACGAACACGCAGCAGCAATAAGCCGTTATTTTATTATCTATTTTATTATTGGTATTACACTGTGTAATCACACCTATTTAATAAGAAATAATCGTTAAATTCTGTCACAATTGACGAAGATATCGCGTTACATACATACACTAAAAACTATAGATTTAGTATAAAAACATACAGTCGAATTGAAAACCTTTAGCTTCCTCTTAACGTCGTCTAAAAGAGGCTCTTGTTAATTAAACTTTTCTGTTTTATCTCCGTAATTTGTGAACGCTATCGGTTTTATGAGCAAAGTTTGCTATGAACAGGGTTTACAAATACCAAAGGAACGGTAGCGCGAGAGATAATCACTTAGTGTAATACACTGTAATAGAAATGGCCCCGAGTTTCCGGCGCCCCTTTAATGGGGCAGGGGTGCGAAGAATCTCCGGGAGGAAAACCGGCGACGAGGTTCGCCACCCGTTACGTCCTGTCTCCCGGAGAGGCGAAAAGTGGATTGTAGAGGCCCGTCTGGCTACGTTGAATGTATGTGGGGCAATGAATGTAAATTGGATGAAGTATGCGATATGATGTATGATAGAGGAATAGATGTGTTATGTGTAAATGAGACGAAAAGGAAGGGGAAGGATGTCACTACACATGGCATGTATACCGCATACTGGTCTGGTGTAGACGAGATCGAGCGGGCATGCCAGGGAGTAGGTATCATTCTTTCAGAAAGAATGGGCCAATATGTGAAAGAGTATGAATGTGTAAGCCCAAGACTGCTATGGATACGAATGAAAGTGGGCTTAAAGAAGTTGTTTGTGTTAGGGGTCTACTCCCCAGACATGTCTAAGCCCACTTATATCCGAGAGCAGTTTTGGGAAATGGTAAGGATGGTGTTAATGAAGTGTAAGGGAAATGAAAATATTATTATGCTAGGAGATTTTGATGGAAGGGATGGGGTGATGAGGCTTGGTTATGAAAGGATATTGGGAACGTTTAGTGATGAAAGTATAAATGAGAATGGTGAAAGTCTCCTGACCGTATGTATGGAAAAGAATCTTTTTGTGACGAACACTTGCTTTCGCCACAAGAGGATTCACATGTATACTTGGGAAAGAGGTGACGATAGAAGCATGATAGATTTCATAATTGTGGATGAAAGATTGAGGGGCGCAGTGTTAGATACAAGGGTTTACCGGGGTTCTAACGTAGGAACGGATCATTATTTGGTTTTATGCCGAATTAATGGTCTATTCAGAACGATTACAAGATGAAGGTGAGAAAAACAAGTTCAAATGTAGACTGAAAGAAAATATAAGTGGTTTGGATGAATTATCTACGAAGGAATTAGACTTGGAGAATGTATGGCAAAATTTAAAGAAAGGTTTAGTGGATGCAGCTACCGAAGTGTGTGGTGTTAGTAAGAGAAAGAATGAAAGGAAAAATAATACGTTATGGTGGGATGATGTGAAACGTATGGAAGTTGAAGCAAAGAAGAGAGCATGGCTAGATTTACTAGCAACAAAGGCTGGTAATTCTAGCGGTACGAATGACGATATTGAAAGAAAAAAGGCAGTCTTTAGACATCTTAATAAGAGAGTAAAAGAAGTAGTTGAAAGAAAAAAGCAAGAAAGAACGGATAAGAATGATAGAAGAATATCGGATAATTTCCAGGCAAATATTAAAATGTTCTGGAAACTTGTAAGAACTGCCAGGGGACATTCAAAACAGCCTATGATGTATGCTATAAGAGACGGGAATGGCTATACTCTGAATGATGAAGTTTTGAGTTTAAAGAGATGTTTATGAGTGAGGAAACAACGTGTGTACTAAGTGAAGTAGAAATTCCGAAAGAAGAGGAAAAAGGTAGCGAGATAAGTATAGACGAAATAATAAAAGCAATGAAAAGCATGAAAGCAGGTAAGCCTGCCGGATATGATAGAGTTTCACTCGAAATGCTAAGGGCTGGAGAGGAAGTGGTGGCAGGCCTGCTGCACACCTTGTTTAATTTACGCTGGGAACTGAAGCGGGTACCGGTAGACTGGTGCAAAGCCGTGATATTCCCAGTATATTGTTGTGTGAATAAGTCAACTAGCGCCATCTAGTGTCAGGAACGAGAGCGAGGGGAGCTTTGCAGAGAATGACATCACAAATCTCTCAACCGACAGAGGAACAGGCCCGCCGACAGGAGGAACAGGCCCGTCCGTTGGAAGATCAGCAGGCGCAACAGACTCGTCGGTCGGAAGAGCAGATGCTCCTCATGAAGGACCTTCACGCTACCTTTGGGAAAGAGATAAGGCAGGTGAAGGATAGGGTTGCTCAACACGACAACCGTCTGTCGGAAGCTGAAACCCGAATCGAAGAACATGAAACCCGAATCAACCATGTGAACCAAGGGGTTGACAACGTGATGGCTGACGTGAAGAAAACGCTGAACGACCTCAAACTTGGGGATGGAACTGCAGCCCCCGCAGTAGCTACTACACCTTCGCTACGTGGGTTCAAGGTACCACCGTTCGACGGGACTTCTTCCTGGTCGGCCTACAAAATCCAGTTCGAGGCCGTTATGGAGGCAAACGGCTGGAATAAAAGCCAGGCCATGACTGCACTCACCTTAGGCCTGCGCGACCAAGCCTTAACCGTGTTGGAAGCTCTCGGTAAGAAAGTGACTTATGAGCAACTCCTTGAGGCATTGGAGGCGAGATATGGCGACGCTCACCTGGAACACGTCTTTCGTGCGCAGCTTAAAGATCGCGTGCAGCGCATCAACGAAAACCTGCAGCAGTAGGCCCTTGAGGTGGAGAAGATGGTTCGAAAAGCATACCAGTCTGTACCTGCGCTCATTGAAGGGAACCTGGTGCAGACATTCATCGACGGCATCCGCGACCTGGAAGTCAGAGCTGCTGTGAGGCTCGGGCACCACGAGACGCTTAAGGACGCCTTGGCCCATGCACTGGAAGTGGAAGCCGTGCGGCAGGATCATCGTTCCCATCGCGTCAGAGAGGTTGCAGCAGCTACAGTTCGCGACCGCAACAAAGGATACAGCCCTAGGTGCTATGGCTGTGGGGAAAAGGGCCATCTTCGATCCAGCTGCCCTAAGCGAACCCTAGAAAGGGAAAGTGAACGATCCCAGGAGGGTAGTGCGGCCAACAGCACCGCCCAGCAGCAGCAGGGAAACGAGTAAAAGCCAGAACTGCGGGGCGGGTGCTGGCTGATGTTAAAAGAGCCCCAAGGATCTCGATCTCACAAACCCATGATGGGAACAGTCTAATCATCAAGGGCGAGGTCAACGGAATGCCGTGTAAACTGACCATAGACACTGGAACCTCTCGTACGGTTGTTAGTTCCCAACTTATAAGTCAGTTCCTTGGGGACTCCGCATACAACCGAGAACGCATTAATTTGGTAACAGCCACCGGTCAGCGTATACCCGTCCGTGGAGAGAAGGAGATGGAGTTGAAGCTAGGCAACGTGATCTACCTGCATAATGTCATCGTGGCTGATATAATGGACGACTGCATCCTAGGCCTAGACTTTATGAGGAATAATTGTTGTGAGATCGACGTTAAGCAAGGTGTTTTGAAATGTGGACAGGAGGAACTTTATATGGAAGGTGCGTTACCAGGGAACGTGTACAGCATTAGGAAGATTGTTCTTCCGCCTAGATCGGAAACGATTGTTCCGGTTAGTCTTCCTCGAAACGCTGGGCAAGCTCACGGTTGCGTACTTGTGGAAAGGGTAAACAATGACCTTCCATGGAAAGTAACTCGAACCTTGGTCAGGACCACTGACATCTCAGGAGTACGTGTGCTGAACCTTTGCGACCGGGAACAGATTATAGAAAAAGGCACACTGATTGGTACTTGTGAGGAAGTGGATTGGTTACGTCGGTGCCAATATCTATCGACTGGGACCCCCAGCAAGGATGCAGAAACGAGAGTGACTACACTTTTTGAAGACTGTCGCAGTGTTCTCTCCCCGAACGAATTAGTCAAGGCGAAGAAGTTGTTACTCAAGTACGCCGATGTATTCTCGTCAAACGATGCTGACATGGGAAAGACTGGCTTAGTTCAACACAAAATAAACACAGGTGAAGAATTGCCTATCCGTCAGCGGCCAAGAAGATTGCCGGTAGCAGGTGAAAAGGAAGTGGAAACCATGATTGAGGGAATGGTGAAGGATGGTGTTATTGAACCTTCATCTAGTCCATGGTGTTCACCCGTGGTACTGGTAAAGAAGAAGGATGGCAGCATGCGGTTTTGTGTTGACTACCGCCGTCTGAACGACGTTACTAAGAAGGATAGCTATCCCTTGCCAAGAATTGACGACACGCTGGACATGCTTACAGGAGTAAAGTGGTTTAGCACGCTGGACCTAAAAAGTGGCTACTGGCAAGTTGAAATTGACCCTAAGGACAAGGAGAAAACTGCGTTCTCGACGAGAAAGGGTCTGTGGCAATTTAAAGTAATGCCGTTTGGGTTGTGTAATGCTACAGCAACGTTTGAAAGGCTGATGGAACTTGTACTTACAGGGCTAATTGGCGATGCCTGTCTGGTCTACTTGGATGACATCATCATCGTGGGCCGTACGTTTGAGGAACACCTTCAAAACCTGGAACGCGTGCTCATGAAGATTAAGAGTGCCAACCTCAAGTTGAGTCCGAAGAAATGTTCACTATTCAAACGGCAAGTCAACTTTTTGGGGTATGTAGTGTCGGAAGAAGGTATCCGCACGGATTCAGAGAAAATCGCAGCTGTAAAGGATTGGCCGGTTCCAAAAGACAAGACGCAGGTTAGAGCATTTTTGGGTTTGTGCTCCTATTATCGGCAATTTGTGAAGAACTTTGCAGATATAGCCAAACCTCTGCACAAGCTAACCGAGGAGAAGCGACATTTCTGCTGGGATGAAAGTTGCAATATCGCATTCCAGGAGCTCAAGGACCGTCTGTGCAAAACACCTATTTTGGGATTACCTGATGCAAGCAAAGAATTTATAGTTGACACAGACGCAAGTGATATAGGTCTTGGCGGTGTGTTGTCTCAACGGAATGGTGACCAAGAGGTCGTGATAGCGTACTTCAGCAAGTCGTTGTCAAAACCGGAAAGGAACTATTGTGTCACAAGACGCGAATTGCTCGCTGTGGTAAAGTCGTTGCAGCATTTTAGCAAATATCTTCTGGGACGAAAATTTCACTTAAGAACTGACCATGCTGCACTAAAATGGCTATTGCAGTTTAAAAATCCAGAAGGACAAGTTGCGAGGTGGATTGAACTACTGCAGGAATACAACTTTGAGATCGAACATCGCAGCGGAAAATCTCACGGCAACGCAGATGCATTGTCAAGAAGACCTTGTCCTGAAGATTGCAACCATTGTATTAGGCAAAAGAGTAAGGAAGAGGTATCCGTGAGGATGCTCAGGACGGACCACCTCGGCAACGAATGGAAGGACAGCTTACAACATGCACAGCAGGAAGATCCGGACATCAAGCCGATTCTGGAATGGATAAAGGTCAGTGTTCCCAAACCTAAGTGGAGCGACGTCTCAGCAATGAGTTCGACCACTAAAAGCTATTGGGCCCATTGGGACAGCTTGCTGCTTCAGGATGGAGTTCTGTGCCGTAAATGGGAAAATGTTAGGGGAGACAGCTGTCATTTGCAAATGGTTGTCCCTAAAGCTAAAGTACCGGATGTGCTACAGCTGTACCATAATGATTATTCAGGAGGCCATCTGGGAGTTAAACGAACTCTACTGAAGATCCGAGAACGGTTTTACTGGGTCCACTGTCGAAACGATGTCGAGGACTGGTGTCGCAAATGTACAAGTTGTGCGGCTGTAAAGGGACCTAAGACTCGTAGTAGAGGTGCACTGAAGTTGTACAATGTTGGTGCACCATGGGAGAGAATAGCCATTGACGTGGCGGGGCCGTTTCCGGAGAGTGAAAGCGGTAACAAGTATTTCATGGTTGTGATGGATTACTTCACTAAGTGGCCGGAAGTCTTCGCCATTCCAAATCAAGAAGCTTCAACAGTTGCAGATAAACTAGTTCATGAAGTCTTCTGTCGTTTTGGAGTACCTTTAGAGATTCACAGCGATCAAGGAAGGAATTTTGAGTCTCAAATATTCCAGGAAACTTGCCGAGTTATGGGTACTCATAAAACAAGAACGACTTCTTATCACCCGCAATCTGATGGAATGGTGGAACGATTTAATCAGACATTGGAGAAGTACCTAGCAAAAGTTGTAGACAATCGGCAACGAGATTGGGACAAGCACATACAACCGTTTTTGTTGTCATATCGAAGTTCTGTTCACGAAAGTACAGCAGTGACACCAGCTTTCGCAAACTTTGGAAGAGAATTACGGCTGCCTGCAGACCTGATCACCGGGATACCACCTGATGCCCCACGCAGTATAACCGATTATGCAAATGACTTGCGGAACAAAATGAATGACATTTATGAGCACGTCAGACAATCGGGCCAGCAAATGTCTGAGAAAATGAAAACCCGGTACGACCGCAAAATGAACAATAAAGGGTTCAACGAAGGTTCATTAGTGTGGTTGCACAATCCAGTCCGCAGCAAAGGGAAATCTCCTAAGCTTCAAGCTAAATGGGACGGCCCGTACCGGATTGTAACCAGGATCAACGATGTGACCTACCGGATACAGAAAGGCGCAAGAGGGACTCCTAAGATCGTCCATGTCGATCGCTTGGCGCGTTATTATGGGACCGATAATGCTCGGGACGAGCATGTCTTAGGAGGGGGCAGTGTTGTATGAATAAGTCAACTAGCGCCATCTAGTGTCAGGAACGAGAGCGAGGGGAGCTTTGCAGAGAATGACATCACAAATCTCTCAACCGACAGCGCCAAGTTTCTGGAAAGTCTATACTCGCACACTCGTCCCTTTGCGCGCATTTACCTGAATATTCGGGATGTTTCTTTGCTAATTTAAATAAATAGGTGCCGCAAGATGCGATCGGGGCAGAGTTGAACTCGGCGACACAAGCGAAGCTTCGGAGCGGAATTAAGTGAATTAGTGTGTTTAATTATTAGTGTTTTTAACTTTAATTTGTGTAAAGTAAATTAAAGTGTTAATTTAGGTAATTCTATCGGCAATTTTTATTGTCACAAACCTCAAGCTCGTAACAATATAAAGGAAAGGGGTCGCAGCAGGACTGTAAAAACTACCGTGGCATCAGCCTTCTTAGCACTGTGGGAAAACTGTATGCTAAAGTACTGATTGAAAGGGTCATGAAAGAAACTGATGGAAACATTTGGGATGTGCAAGCGGGATTTAGAAAGGGAATGGGATGTACAGATCAAGTCTTTTCCATGCGCATGATCGCGGAGAAGTTTTTGGCCAAAAACCAAAAGGTTTTTTGTGCGTTCATGGACTTGGAAAAGGCCTATGACAGAGTTGATAGGGATGTGCTATGGCAAACACTGAAATCATTTGGGTTGAGCGCAGGCTTGATACAGGCATTGGAGTCTCTTTATAGGGACTCTAGTGCTTGTGTTAGGATCAACGGGATCTACTCGGACTGGTTTGACATCCATAAAGGTGTCAGACAGGGCTATTTGGCTTCCCCGTGGCTGTTCAACCTATTTTTGGACAGTTGTTTGCAAAATTTGAAAGTTGAAGAACGCGGATTAAGAATGGGTGTACGCCGATGATCAAGTTATCCTTGCGTCGTTGGCGGCCGAGTTGCAAATGATGGTTACATTAATGAACAGATCATTAAAAGAAAGGGGTATGAAAGTGAACGCAAGTAAGACGAAGGTTATGGTTTTTGAAAGAGAAGAAAGTAAAACGATTTGTGAAATAAGAATAGAAGGGGAGTTTATCGAGTAAGTAGACGAGTTTGTATATTTGGGCTGAGTATTTAGCAGGGATGGGAGATATGATAAGGATATAGAACGACGAGTGAATGCGGAAAATAGAATAAATGGGGCCCTACACTCTATTGTGAAGAGCCAAAATGTGTCGAAAAAGGCACGTATGGCAATTTACAATGCTCCCTGGTCCCTACTTTAACGTATGGTAGTGAAAGTTGTGTGTGGCAGAAGAAGCACGAGGGTAGAATGAACGCAGTAGAAATGCGGTCGTTAAGGAATATGTTAGGGCTGAATCTGAATGACAGGGTAAGAAATTGTGTAATAAGAGAAGAGTGTGGTTTGCAAGATGATGTGGTGACCAGGATTAAGAAAGGAATGCTTCGGTGGTTTGGTCATGTGGAAAGAATGGATGAGGAAAGACTGACAAAGAAAATTTATGTTGCAGATGTGAATGGCAGAGTCGGAAAGGGACGTCCTAGGCGAAAATTTATCGACCAAATTGGCGATTTATTAAAAACGGGCCAAATTAGGAGTACCCTTAAGGAGGCGAGAGAGGTGTGTCAGGATCGTGCCAAATGGAAGTCTGTAGTCTCTGCCTACCCCTCTGGGTGACAGGCGTGAGTGTTTATGTTATGTATGTATGTTAATACACTCCCTATTACCTCACTCTCATAGTGCGATGGGACGGAAACCATCAAAACAGGAGAGAGATCAGGCACAGGACCCACGATGGGCGAATTGTCAGTCGTATTACGTCTTACTTCTGCTGCCATTAGGCGAGTTTCCCGATATATCTAGCATGTATGTGCAAAACTCCGACACCAAAATATCTTTACATTTTTCTTTGCGATTTTGGCACGTTTGCTCATTCTGTCACTCAAAATTCCACTTTTTCACATTCAAAACGATAAGAAATAAAATACACCATTACTTGTAAATATTATTTATAACCGTTTAGATGAAAAATGATTAGTGTACAATTGTCATTTAATCTATACTTCTTCTTCATCATTAATAATTTATTTGTACATTAATTTCTCCATACATAATTTCAGTCACCGCGGCCAGTCTCAATGTAGACTACTAGCCACCTGCGCAGTGTCCGCGCTGCCCGAGTGTATGCCCAAGCACAGATGCAATCTCTATTCCCTCACTCGCATAATTCAATGGCACGGTAATCAGACACCACCGGAGAAATATCAGGCACAGGATCAAAGGCTTTACGTGTTTTCCAAGACACGAGGATGAAATACCGCAAGCTTCATGACTCCACGCCGTAACAGAGAATTCCTTGACATAACAACCTAATAACTGATTACGGCCCTTTCGGAGATTCGAACTCGGGACCTCAAGAAATGTAAACGACCACTAGACCAACGAAGCAGTCAGTCATTAAATCATTATCATTACAATTGTTCACAGCTGAACATAGTTTTTTTTTACAGGATAAGGTGACAAACGAGCACACAGTGTTGATGTGGCCCATAGACATCCACATCCATCCTCAATCACGAATCAAAATTCAGATGCGTTTTCACCCATGAGGACTAAGACGGAATGCTTCGTTTCAAGGAAAAAAGGTCTCCGTTTCTCTACACTCACCTTATTATGTTACTATTTTACGCTGGTATTCTGTGATACCGTGGTCCTTCCCCGGTCGAGCCAACCCATTCGTGCTACAACTATACTACTATATAAAAACTGCAGCATGGCTCTAGCACGTATAAAGTTCACCATAGATTTTCACAGAGCACGATACTAAACCACGATCCGCTGATATCGAGCCCGTCACCCTTTTTTTTATAGAATAATGGTGAAAAATTTATTGCTGGTCGCCCAACACTGTCGCCCAACACTGCGTTGGGCGACATGCACTAGCTTACCAGAACGAGGTAGCCCAACACTGCGCTTACTAGTACAATTTATTTAGCCAAACGCTGCGCTTACGAGTACGAGGTAGTCCCTTTTTTTCTATTAACTGGTAGTAATTACTCATATTCTTTAAAAACTGCCAACCCTAGTATCCAGAGGGGACGAAGCGTGTACGGATTTATAAAGGAGCGAACTGGCCACAATAAATAACCATTATGTCCTCATTCAGCGTCCGCCTCATTTATTTATATCCAGAAAAAAAAAACTGTTTTCACGATGAAAGTAAGTCCCAAATTCCTAAATTCTTTCACTATTTTTTGTTGAAGTAAGGTCGTAATAAACGAGATGTGGTCTGATGGTAAGTGGATGATGAAGCCATAAACATGGGTGCAGGTCTAATAATAACCAATAATCAAAATGCAGATGCGTTGTCACCTTTGAGGACTAAGATGTGATGTCTCGTTAACAGTAAAAATGGTTTCCGGTTCCCGCCACTCACCATGCGAGACAGAATATCGTCAGGCTGTATCGATTAATTTCCATTAAAAAAAAAACGTGAACCCCTATACTTGGGTTTGCCCCTATATTATAGAGGCGCTTTTCGGACATAGATTTCTTATTGACAAATATCCTACGGCTACGGATGGACGTGTATTATTATGCTATACAAACATTAACTGCATTTGAGATTCGAACCAGTGGCTCCGTAGCAACCAACCGCACACAAGCTAGTAATACTCTCATCGACTCCAAAGAGTTAGAAATTTCTTCATGGGGCAATGCATACGTTTTTACGACAAAGTCTCGAAAATATGCAGGACCAATCAATAAAAAAAACTTTATTTAGCGGAAATTGTTTAATATGGATTAATAAACTGTTAAAGTTTACCTGATTGGTATTCACCGTACAAGGCGGTGTAAGAATATTCCCCACGCCATATCATCCCATGGGTGTCGTAAGAAGTGACAGAGGGAAACTAACCAGGAAATGGGTAGCAGCGTGTACTTATAACAAATAGAAAATAAAAAAAAATGGTTACCATCCTTTAGTTAATATTTAAAAAAGTTCCGCCGGGTTTCTTGGTGGTTCCTCCTTCGACATATGCCTTTACTAAGGTACGTAAGGGTAATATAGTTACCTAAAGCTTTGCCGCTCTATAAAACCAAAACTAGGGGAAGACAGAGACGAAAACACAAAACTCGTATATTATAACTAATATATTAAGAAGAAAAAAACAAACATGATTTGGCAATAATTATGAACACTTCGAGAAATCGACTTAAAAAAATTAACTACACCATACCATACTAAAATCGACTAAAATATTTACTATAATGTCAACTGTCCAAATCAATAAGCGCCATTTGATTGACCGATGAAGAGCTATCGTATCACAAAGACATCTATGCAAACAAGGCTGCAGTTTTTGAGTTATAAGAAAGTGACCATATTAACCGGATGACCATATTACCATCCCGTATATAGATGCCGGGAATATTCGCTATTATTCGGTATTCGGCATTACTCGATGTTTTTGTTACTAATCGAATACCGAATAACAGTTAATATTGTTCGACATTCGGCGAATAGTTGTTTAAAATAATGAACCAAAAACTATAGACTTAAAAATAATGAAACTCTACTTAAATATGTACACGAAAAGGGTTGCCAGTTTTAAAAATATAAAATCGGTATAATTTGAGACTGATTTCTTTAACTTCATTATTATCCTTTCTCATAAGCTTAGAAATTTTTCACATTACACAACCGTGATATTATTATTTGATAACAAATAAATAATTTTATATTCCTTTTTTTATGTCAAATAATAATGGCGAGTTATTCGACTATTTGCCGTAGGGAATGGCGATTAATCGGTATTTGACTATTCGCTATAACAACTATTCGCAGCACCTCTAGTTTTTACCGAACATATGGTAAAAGCATAAATTACATCAACAAGTATTCTTGGAGCAGATCGACATCTACGCAAACTTTTTTGGTCTGAGTTTACAAAATTACGAAACGTTAGTTTTATGTGGGCGAGTGGGGTGGAGGAGGGACAAGCCCTTCAAACCTGAACACTGGTCTATTTTCTATTTTAACTTAAATTAATTTCTTATAATGCAATTTACCATATTTTTTATCGAATAAGAGTGAAAAACGACCACACAGTCTACTTGATGGTAAGTGGGTCCTGTGGCCCATGGACGTTTACATTGACATTCAGCTTCGATTAAGAATCAAAACGCAGATGCGTTGTCACCCCTGAGGACTAAGATGGAATTCCTCATTCCCAGTAAAAAGCGGTCTCCGGATGTTTATACTCACCATACGAAACACAGCAGTATTAAGCTGCTATTTTACGCTGGTATTCTGTTAGAGCATGGTCGTTCCCCGGTCGAGCCGACGCACTCATGCTACAACCATAATATAGCTGCAGCGTGGCTCCACCAATTATAAGCCGAGTCATAATTGATAATATTATAAATGATGCCTTGGTTTCTTTAATCATATGCTATGGCGTTATTTTACTTCCAAATACACATGAAATTTCTATAGTAATGTTTGTTTTGACAACTCTTAAAAAGTATTTAAATTGACTATACTCAATCCAAAATATTAGAAATACCTTTTGACGTTTCACAATAACTTTGTTCAAGCCATCAATCGAGTCTTTCAATCAACTTTCAACTTTTTTGCTTGACGTTGTTTCAATGATAATATGCCGTTATGGTACCTTACAGTAGTGTTTGAATTATTCAAATTCATGCTAATGGGGAATATCGGTAAAAATATTCAAATAATTTTTTAGTTTATATATATTATTTACTTATTTGATGTATTCTTTATTGCATCCTTAAACAAAAGAATACAAAGTTTATTTAAATTTTTATTTCTAGAGTTGCATAAGTTATATGAATTATGAATTAAACAAATCTAATACTTTTATAATTTCTGTGACTGTGGCGAAGTTGCGAGAAAGTTTGGAAGATAGCGCTCACCGCCGATGCGCCCACCTTTTCCCACGAGTACGTGGAAGCCACGTTTTCTAACGAGTAGGTGGGAAAAGATGGGAGCTCCGTTAAATGAATTTTCCGATCTTTCAGTTAGAATGCTTAGTACAATTAATGAGACAGCTGTCAAAAGGTTTTTCTTAAATTTGGTGTGGTATAGAGTATTTAATACCCAATTTAAAACTGGCGGCAATACAATACAACTATGCATACTAGAAAAAACATTATAAACACTAATTAAAAAACTAATTTCAAAGGTTAACAGACATAAAAACTGCGCGCAGAATAACACACAACTCAAAAAACTAATTTCAAAGGTTAGCATACAAAAAATCTGCGCGCGGAATAACATTAAAAATCACAACTCGACAAGAATAGGTACAGACGTTCCATTAACTTAATATCTTAGTAATTCTTTGAATGTATCACAGCCTCTATTAAATAAGCTTGACTACGTTTTATATACTATATATACAGTTGGCCTTACATGTAATCTTTGTATTTTAATGGAGTATTTGAATGAGATTCAAATTATATCGTTACAAGCAACTACGACGTGTAGAATTTAAATAATTGTCGGATATTGCACGTATAATTTTATGTAATTATAAAACTGAAGATTAGCAACAATTTTCGTACATTTTACTCTCTGTGTGTGTAAATTGCCAAGCGACGTTAGAGATTGTGGCAAAATTTAAAACATGCCCAAACTGGCAAGAAGAGACAACAATAAAAAAATGTATATTTGTAATCTTGATTACCATGTTGACTTCTTTCTAACTCTCTCTTCCTTTCATAACCAACCAGCCATAAATAAACCATAAACTACCAACGGCAAAATTATACCAAATCTTTTAAATCAGAATAAGTGGTAAAAATATTTATGTTAAAAACACTACTTCAAGTTCTCACTACTATGAACATACTATGAACAAACAGGAATCTCCTTTTATTTGCGGCGTAATTTTACTACATAGCGCAACTTTAAGATAAAATACCTTTAAGAAGCGAATTATATTATACATGTAGCTGACGCATCTTTACTCAATAGGTAGGCTAAGATATTCTATCATCCTATCTCATCCCTTAATGGCGGTATGGAGAGGCATACTAATCGGCTTTCTAGTGACCTTAATTTAAACAAACATAAAGGCTTGCGTCCAGCTTTGCTATTTTACTTTTCGAGCCATTAGAGGGGGCGCTCACCCCCTTGCATAAATACGTTCGAGATTACAGGTGAAGGTTGCTCTACTTCATTAAATATATAAATTATTAATTTTTCCCAAAAAATATTCCTTTTACTTTTGTCGTGGTAGTATAATTTTTTACCTTTTTATATTTCATAAATGTCATTTTAGTATTGTTTATAGGGATTGTAGGTTTAAAAATGAAACTAAATTTTGTGGATTTTGTCGCGTTTGATTTGACTTTTCAATTCCCGATGTTTCGGGTGCTTTACAGCATCCATGGTGATAAAATTAATTTCATTTAATGTGTAGTGTTCAAGTTCAAGAAATCATTAGTTAAACAAACGTTACCTGCCTCGTTGATCTTATGGTCGTAAACGCGATTGCTGGTCATGATGTCCCGGGTCACACAGTTATTAGAATTTTACGTCGATAAATTCTCAGTAGCAGCCCGGAGTTATGAAGTTGGCTGTGTTTTGGTCCTACGCCTGATCTCTCTCCAGTCTTGTCGGATTACCCTCCCATCGGACTACGAGGGTGAGCGAATAGTGAGTGCACCTGTGCTTATGCATACACTTGGGCACTATAATCATATTTGCACAAATAGCTCGTCTCCGTTGAAACTGGCCGCCGTGAGGGAAATTCGGTTTGGAGGACATTTTTATTATTTATTTAAACGACATTCGAGCTTGTGATATTCCTTAGACTATTTAAAAAGGTTCAAAAAATTGGACTTAATAAAAACGAAAATAAGTTCCACATGATAGTTTCAGAAGTCGGTGCAGACATAACGACCCGACTTCCCAAGCTATAGCTAAGCTAAGCTATCTTCAAACGGCAGAAAAGATTTTCTTGAATCATAGCTCGAAACACTAGATCGGTCACCTTTCAAATAAAAAAAAAACAAATCTAAATCATCTAAATTATAAATCATTCATTACAACGCAACACCTGGCCGCGAGGTAAAATTCACCAGATGCTACCAAGAAAAGATGGTCACACTAGAATTGTGTTGAGTTGCTAGAACACTAGAATTGAGTTGAGTTGAGTTGCTGTGCGTTTCGGGCCGCGATCCAGAGGGTCCTGTAAATTTGAGTTTGCCAACTTTTATAGGTAATTAGCAGAAAAGAAAAACGCATGTCCGAACCGCCCCATAAGAATATTAATTAAATAAAAATATTGGCTTAATTTTGTATTAGAATTAGATAATGATTTCTTGAGCTAATCTGTAAGTTGGTGAATCGATCAAATCTGAACGTAAAATAGATAATACCTACGTGAGCCAAAAAACCAAAGTTCCACTCTTGATTTGAGTTTTTTGGCTGCGTCATCCTCCCTCGCATGAGGTGCCATCTGTTTCCAATAGACGGCGACCCTCTTGTCATCCCCACCAATTTGGTTTCCGAGCGGAACACTTAAGCCCCTAACAACTATAACAAGTTCACCGTATAGTGAGATATATCTTAGCAGTTTATTATTCTCGTCGTCATAAGACCATCGCGTCTTTGATAGAGTTTGGCACGAAGGCCTTATCTACAAACTCTACAATTTAGGCCTCCATGACTCTATTCTCCGTCTCGTGGCCTCCTACTTGAAGCATCGTACCTTTCGTTTCAGACACGAAGGCACGCTCTCCACTCGGCGTCATATCCAAGCCGGTATCCCTCAGGGCTCCGTGCTCACCCTTTTTTTATGTATAGTGTTCACCAACGACATTCCCATCCCTTTGAATGGTGTTCAACACTCCCTCTTCGCCGATGACGCAGCCTTTTATTATAAACATATATCACTATTATCTATCCGAAACAAGATCCAAAAGTCAGTTAGTGACTTATGAGCTTGGTTCCAAAAATGGCGTATCGATACCTGTGTTCGTGATAACTTCCACAATTCTTCCCCCCCCCCCCCCCCCGCGTAGACACCGCAGTGTGCAGACGTGCCTCTCATTATACTCAGTTTCGTAAAAATATTATAGTATATAATTTCATAAAAGTGTAGTGAAATAATAGGAGTGCATAAAATTAAGGAGGTGTATGACTGCACCGCGCAAGCAAGAGGAACTCGCCTGTGACGAAGACAAACATATTGCCGTGAGTCTTTGCACTAACTGAACGTGTTACGAAACACCAATCTCACGCTTACACCCCTCCAAAGACGTGCCCAAGGCCATCGATCGCCGGCCGTCGGAACATTTATGCCTAAACACTTGCAATTAAATACGATGTCGGTGCAACGCTCTCCGCCCGGTGGGTTAGCTCCACCAAGCACTAAAGTTCACTATAGTTCAGATCCGACCCTTAACGAGATTGCCAACATAGATGAAAATATTCATAGCTATAGCATCACCAAGCGACAGAAACGTACATATGATGACTTAAAAGATCAATCGAGGTCATCTATATCCGAAATAAAAAATATGTTTTCTGAACTTAAAGAACAACAAGATCATAAGTTTGAATTGTTGAATAACACTCGCACTGCTATAATGACACAAAACCAAGACTTACACAAATCGCTCGAAATGTTTACTAATCGGCATGAAGAATTACTACCAAAAATGAATATCCTGGAACAAGAAAATAACGATTATAAGAAGCGAGTGTGCGTCTTGGAACATAAATTAGATCACTTAGAAAGAAATGCGAGCAGTACAACTATTGAAATCCGCAACTTATCCAAACAAAATAATGAAAATAAAGAAGCTCTGACTCACATAATCCAGAAACTTGGCTCGACATTGGGCCTGGAAATCTCAATTCAGGAATCGGAAATCAGAAACATTTATCGCTTCAGATCCGAGACACTGGTGGTAGACTTCACCACGTCCCTTCGGAAAGAATCCATTATATCAAAATACAAAATATATAATAAAGCAAAACGCGAAGGTAAGGAGCCGCAATGCAATTAAATTCGGATCACATTAATCTACCAGGTCCATCACGCCCTATATATATATACATATATCTGAGTATTTAACAAGTAAATTAAGAAGATTATTCTACCTCTCACTCGAAAATGTCAAAAACAGAAAGCTGGTTGCAGCCTGGACAACGCATGGGAAGATCTACGTGAAAAAGGAGGAGGAAGCAGCGCCAATTCGTATTGAAGAAGAAAACGATTTACATAAATTAATCATATGACTAGCCACGCTAGGTTACAGCGATCATTGTTTTGTTTTGTCATTTTTTTATTAGTTTTTATTTTTACTTGTTATTTTATATGCATGTTCAATTCCTTTACTTATATATTTTTTACTCACAGAAGATTTTCAGATATTCTCACTCTAAGTCACTACTCACACAACATACACTAATCATACTCTATACTCAATGCACGTTACACAAACGAACTATATCGTCGAATAACAGAAATACTCTAACTATTAAAACATATCGCACTACTCCCTGGTCAGCCACAAATATCCTAACAGATCAAAAACCACGCATGAAATGTATAATTCTTCAGTCACGAGTAAATTTCCGTGACTGTCATTTTTCATATTACATTATATTGGACATTTACAAATATGCAAAATATTGAAATTATAAATTCAGATCTGGATACGATAAAAGTGGCTGAAGCAATCGTATGCGACATTGACGATATGAAACAACACATTAAAAACAATAATTGCACACTAAACCTTCTTTCGCAAAACATCCGTAGTATTAACCGTAATGTGCCTAATTTTATTACATTCCTACAAAGATCCGAAATATTCTGGGATATACGAGTACTAGTACTTTCTGAATGTTGGTTACCATCGGCATATAATTGTAGTTGTCGAGATTGGGTATGAACTTATCATACCCAATCTCGACAACTACAATTATATAACAACAACAACCCATAAGACCCAGAACGATGGAGTGGCAATATATTATAATAAACACCTAAAGGTATCTTTTGAAGAACCCCAAATCAGCGATGCCAATTGTCTACTATTAAGGCTTAATACCGAAACCTGTGTTATTGGCATATATAGACCACCTAGCCAAACTAATACCGGCAATTTCATAAATTCTCTTGACTCCCTTCTGTCTAAACTTAAGAACTATAAAAACATAATTCTCTGTAGCGACATAAATATAGATATTGTCCCAGATAGCTCTGATAAGCGCTTACATGACTACCTAAATGTATTGGCGAGTTATAGCATGCTTCCAGGACACACCAAGCCCACTCGTGGTAGAACATGCCTGGATCACATTATAATTAAAACTAAATTAGTGGCTACTTGTTTCATTTTGGAGTCATCGATTACTGACCACGAAAGTGTATCCGTCAGCTTTACTCAACCTTCTCGCCCAGAATACATAAATAAGTCATGTTATCGCATTAACTTTTTTGAATTAGACAAAACTATGCAAAGATTTAAATGTCAGAAAATTCTTCATTGCATGGAAGCAAACCTAGCAACAGATTTGTTTCTGAAATATTTAAATACATCCATAAGGGGTAATACCACCTTGATTAAAACACCTAAAAGAAAACTTATAAGGAAACCATGGGTCACCAAAGGATTAATGCGGTGTATGAAAAACAGGGACAACCTTTACAAGAAATTAAAAAAGGACCCTGAAAATGAAGCACTCAAACTAACTTACAAACGCTACCGGAATTACTGTAACTCTCTTCTTAAAAAGGCAAAAAGAGATTATGAGAAACAAGAGATCGAGAAGGCGAAATATAATAAAAAAAAGCTGTGGGAAGCTATAAAAAATCTGACCGGCTCCAATAGGGTAGTAGATCGCTCATCCTGTCTTATCTCTCCCGAAAATCCGGAAAAAAGTATAAACGACATCAACTATTTCTTCGCTAATATTGGACGAAACCTAACTGAAGACATTATATTACGTTCTGGACACAGAAAATTTACTAAACCTGACGTCTTGTATCCATCCCCCATCAATTCATTTGTCATGCTACCTACGGATGAGGATGAAATTTTCCAGCTGATCTAGGGTTTAAGAGACAACTGTGCAGTAGGGCTCGACCAGATTTCTAGCATAATACTCAAGAGATATATACACATCCTTACCCCCCCCCCCCTATTACACATATATGTAACCGGTCTTTGTCTACGGGAATCTTTCCCTCAGCATTCAAAACAGCGCTCATCAAACCCATTCACAAAAGTGGTGAGAGGGACTGTGTCAATAACTACAGGCCAATCTCCATCTTACCCACACTATCTAAAATCTTGGAGCGCCTAATAAATAAGCGCTTAATCAATTTCCTGGAGGGAAATAATCTCCTTTCACCAGCGCAATTCGGATTTCGGCAAGGCAAGGCAACAAATAATGCGGTACATGAGCTTGTTAACTCAGTCATAACCAACTTGGATGAAAGAAGAAAATGCCTAACAATATTTCTCGATCTAGCGAAAGCATTTGACACAGTCCCAATCCCACACCTCATAACCAAGCTGGAAAAAATCGGTGTGAGAGGCTTACCTCTGCAGTCAATATCAATTTTTCTGAGTGGAAGAAAGCAGAGAGTTGGAATAGAGAATGCGATAAGTGAAGAGTTAGTTGTCAAATTTGGTCTGCCCCAAGGTAGCATACTCAGCCCAACGCTGTTCTTGATATATGTCAACGATTTATGCAAGCTTCAGCTACACAATGGAAAAATATTCTCATTTGCCGACTATACTGCACAATTCTTCAGTGGTAATAGTTGGAAGGAGGTTTTTGATTTTGCACAAAGAGGTTTTACTAAGTGCTGCCTCTGGTTACAAAAGAATATGTTGACACTAAACACCGATAAAACAAAATACATAACCTTCACACTTAGGTCGAACCAAAGTCCCCCTCACTCCCTCTCCATCACAGCCCATGTTTGCAACTCTGAGCCAACTATTTGCAATTGTCCGGCTATTCAAAGAACAGACAAAATCAAATACCTCGGAATTATAATCATCACATCAAACATCTGGCCGCGGAGCTTCAGCACGTCAAGCAACTATTGCAAGACAACAAGCTTCGGGTCCCGCGCCTACGTCACAGTGAACGAGTGAAGCCGGCCACAGTCGAGCGCGCGCCTGCTCTACTACCATATGTCAGAGGAGTCACGGACAAGATTGGCTACATCTTGAAGCGAGCGTCCATTAAGACATACTACAAGCCGCTGAAGAAGATTAGTCAATTTTTACCATCCATCAAATGTAATATTCCTCTATAAGATGCAGGTGTGTACAAGCCAGATTGTGAATGTGGTCTCTCTTACATAGGTCAAACAAAGAGATCTATAAAAACCCGCGTGAAGGAACATATAGCTGATGTGAAGCACCGACGCTCCGGGAAGTCTGCAGTCTGCGAACATGTTCAAGATCGTCCCCACCATTACATTAGATTTGATAAACCACAAATTCTCGCAAAAGAACACCGACTCCTACCAAGGATGATACGCGAGGCTTTTGAAATTAAAAAACATCCAAATTTCAATAGAGAAGATGGTTGGGTGCTACCATCTGCTTGGTATCCTATAATTAACAAAATTAAAAATAAAAATTTAAATAAACTTTGTATTCTTTTGTTTAAGGATGCAATAAAGAATACATCAAATAAGTAAATAATATATATAAACTAAAAAATTATTTGAATATTTTTACCGATATTCCCCATTAGCATGAATTTGAATAATTCAAACACTACTGTAAGGTACCATAACGGCATATTATCATTGAAACAACGTCAAGCAAAAAAGTTGAAAGTTGATTGAAAGACTCGATTGATGGCTTGAACAATGTTATTGTGAAACGTCAAAAGGTATTTCTAATATTTTGGATTGAGTATAGTCAATTTAAATACTTTTTAAGAGTTGTCAAAACAAACATTATTATAGAAATTTCATGTGAATTTGGAAGAAAAACAACGCCATAGCATATGATTAAAGAAACCAAGGCATCATTTATAATATTATCATTTATGACTCGGCTTATAAGTGGTAGAGCCACGCTGCAGCTATATTATGGTTGTAGCATGAGTGCGTCGGCTCGACCGAGGAACGACCATGCTCTAACAGAATACCAGCGTAAAATAGCAGCTTAATACTGCTGTGTTTCGTATGGTGAGTATCAACATCCGGATACCGCTTTTTACTGGAAATGAGGCATTCCATCTTAGTCCTCAGGGGTGACAACGCATCTGCGTTTTGATTCTTAATCGAAGCTGAATGTCAATGTAAACGTCCATGGGCCACAGGACCCACTTACCATCAAGTAGACTGTGTGGTCGTTTTTCACTCTTATTCTATAAAAATATGGTAAATTGCATTATAAGAAATTAATTTAAGTTAAAATAGAAAATAGACCAGTGTTCAGGTTTGAAGGGCTTGTCCCTCCTCCACCCCACTCGCCCACATAAAACTAACGTTTCGAAATTTTGTAAACTCAGACTAAAAAAGTTTGCGTAGATGACGATCTGCTCCAAGAATACTTGTTGATGTAATATATGCTTTTACCATATGTTCGGTAAAAACTAGAGGTGCTGCGAATGGTTGTTATAGCGAATAGTCAAATACCGATTAATCGCCATTACCTACGGCAAATAGTCGAATAACTCGCCATTATTATTCGACACAAAAAGATCTGTAAATTAGTGAATTGATTTGGCTCACTATGGGACGTAGTGGAGCACTCAAAGGTTACCAAAAATACACAAGCCCAATGCTCCACTACGTTCCATAGTGAGCCAAATCAATTCACTAATTTACAGATTGGCTCAACACTTAGCGAAAATACTCTCACCGCTCAGGGGACATACAAGAGCACACATAAATGATTCCTACCATTTTGTCAGCGAGATTAAAGACCTACATCTAACAGACAATGAAAGTATGGTCAGTTTTGATGTGCAGTCATTGTTTACATACTTACCTGTTAAATACTGCATCTGAATTGTAACTAGAAGGCTGGAAGAAAACAACATGCCCGTGGAATATGCAGTATTACTCACACTGCCTTACATCTGGATATCTTTTGTGGAAGGAGAAGTTCTACAAGCAAGTAGATGATGTGGCGATGGACTCACCTGTATCTCCCATTGTTGCCGACATATTCATGGAAGACTTTAAGGAGAAAGCCTTGCTTACTTCTCCCGTAAATTCAAGATTCTACAAGCGGTACGTAGACGACACTTTCACAATTCTGCCTTTAGATAGAGCAACTATATTTTTAGACTATGTTAACTCTATAAATTCTAAAATTCAGTTCACAATGGAGTTAGAGGCAAACAATTCTTTAGCTTTTCTAGATGTGTTAGTAATTTGGAATCCTGATAACACCTTGAACCACAGTGTGTATAGAAAAAAGACCCATACAGATAGATGTTTAAACGGTGATTCTCTCCACCATCCTTCACAGCTACCGTGGGTAAATCTTTGTTTCAGAGAGCACGAGGGATCTGTGATAGTAAACACCTGGCTGCCGAGCTCCAACACGTCAAGCAAGTTTTGCATGACAACAGGCTACAAGCTTCGGGTCCCGTCCTGTTACGTCACAGGGAACGAGTGAAGCCGGCCACAGTCGAGCGTGTATCTGCTGTACTGCCATATGTTAGAGGAGTCATTGCCAAGATTAGCTACATCTTGAAGCGCGCTTCCATTAAAACATACTTCAATCCGCCGAAGAAGATTGGTCACTACATCAGATTTGATAGACCACAAATCCTCGCTAAAGAACACCGATTCCTTCCAAGGATGATTCATGAGGCTATTGAAATCAAACAACATCCTAATTTCAATAAAGATGATGGCTGTGTGCTACCATCTGTTTGGGATCCTATAATTAATAAAGTTAAATCCTAACCCAAGCATACAACTACAAGACTTCGAGATACTATTACTTCATACTGCGTAGATCGGAACAAAAATTAATAATTTTAATCTATGGTAACCGTGGATAACTACTACATCTGGACGTTGATTATCTCAGTCCCTCCCTCCGTGACCATGGGTGCTGTAAACTTCTCGAAACGTCGTGTATAAAAAGTTAATATACGCGATAAAATCCGTAAAAACTAGTATTATTTGAATAAGATAATTAAAATGTCAACAAAGTTCTGTATTAGTAATAAAATAGCGAAATAATTGAAAAATTAAAAAAAATAAAGATGTAATTTTGCTTAAAGTGTTGTTTAAAGATCTAAGTTTAAAGTTTTAATTCTCGCATTAAACTATTGCATTGTATAAGATAGGTGAAAATATTGATGGAAATTGTATTATAAAAACTCTATTTAACATTTCAAGGTTTATGACCATAAGAAATTGTTTATGGAATAGTGATATTATGCTTTATATTTGATTGATTTTATATGAATGTTTTATTAATTTAATATTTTTATAATGTGATTAATTTGTACTTCTTGTGAATTACTCTTGTTTTGTATAATTATTATAGGTACGAGAAACAAAGTTATGATAAAATATGTGGAAATACGATAGTGAAAATTATCGATACATGAGGGGTTTTTTGCGCCTGGCTTTCCTTAAGGTTCAGCTCGGGAATACTTTAGTAAGTTACTCAATTTTCAATTCGTTCGGGAAGTTCGAGAAAATAAAATAAAAAATATATAGTTTCTAGTTAGAAATCAAGAAAGAAAATGAAATTAGGAAAAGTAAAGTAAAAGTAGTGAAACTTCAGTATCAAATTTCCAAGGGGCAGTTACGAATAATTGCTGTTTTATTTCACCAGTGTCTACACTAAAAGTAAGGAAAAAAGAAGATATACAGTCCACGAAGTTCACGACTGACGTCTGGACCGGGACCATTCACTGGGACCCGTAATCTTAGTCGTCAATTATTTTCTTTTGAGAGACTGGTTTAGGTTCTAAGTCCAATGTCTTATCAGGGGTCACGCCCACCGCGTTGATTTCCGAACCTAACGAGAAAAAGATACCCTGCTCGGGAACTCTATGTCAGTGATGGATGTTCCCGTATCTCTCCATTACTTACTTATTGAGGTCAATTATTTTCTTTCATATCTATTCTTTTCATGCATAATTCTCGCTCCTAACGGATTCAATACCACTGTGATCTGTTCAATATTGACGTAATTTAGCTATTCAATCATTCGTATTCTCACTTTTTAACTTTTTTTTCTTTCATTCCTCACATTTTTAAATACATCCTTGCTATTTTTTGTACAAAATGGAATGATAGTTTTGTCAGGCAAAGTTTAATGAAAGTTTACACAAGTTGTTGATGTATACTAGGAAGAGCGTTGAGCCCGGTACACTGACCTGTGGTACTCCATAAGAGAGACTGCCATCCCGACTTTGATAGTTACCTTGTTCGACACATCGTAAGCGATTTGAGAGGTAGTCGATAAATATATCCAAGGCGATTCCGTTCTGTTAAGAAACCTTACTATTAAATCTCTCTTAGGCCGGCGACATACATACTTTACAATAGGATAGAATTTTTCTAGTCAGTTTCCCTTTCCGTTTTTATTACGATGTGTGATTGTGATTGATGATGATTATGTGATTACCCTATCTGAGGATATATTGTGTTATGACCTGTATATACTATTGTTATTCTTTATTAGGATAACTCTAATACGATAATGACGTTCTTAGCAATAAAAGATTTTTTTAATATTACTTTATACAAAATTCGTTATAAGCAATTAATAAATTTGACATATATACAGAAAAAAATTAATGATTATTGGATTTAACATTTATAATTTATAATGTTTGACAAATAAATGATTAGGTACATCAATTATATGACATTGAACTATAGTAAAAATCTTGGGTTGATATTCTCTGTGACGTGTTACATAATTCGTTATTTATTTAATATTCTTTACTGCACACCATACAAAAATTATAGATTATATTATATACAAAAGAAGTATGCAGTGGTCAGTCTTATTGCTGATAGCAATTTCTTCCGGACAAACAATGGATGGACAGGATTACACAAAGATTACAGGGGTAAAGCAAATTGGTGTGATAAAAAAGAATACACATTATATATATACAATATGTAACGTAATTAACGCACACCCTCAGACACCCCAATTAGTATATTATGTTATAATCATAATACATACACTGAATTTTTAGTTAAACATTTTTATGCACTGATTATTTATCAAATTAGTTATATCCGTACTAATTCTGGAAGAATGTTGTGGTCACAGTACAAATAAAAGTACAAATCCGCGAACGCAAAGACTTTAACGTGCTTAAAATAAAGTTCATTTTTCTTTATTTTTATTGAATGACAGAATTAGTAATAATACACATAAAACTGCACTCTTAAAAGTCTTATTGTCTTAAGTTACGGTCCATTTCAGTTTGTTTTGAACGATTCTGAACATCCTACTTTCTGAAAGTGCGTTAATTATGTTACGTGTTGTATATATATATATATAGTATATGTATATATATATATATATAGTATATGTATATATATATCCTATACCTTTAAACGAGCAATTCTTGTATATATGTATATATATAATCGGAATCTCGGAAACGGCGCCAACGATTTTCATAAAATTTTGTGTGCAGGGAGTTTCTGCCAGGATTTATTTTTAATTGTCCGTGTTTTTAGGCAATGAAAAACTGCTACAATATCGTTACAATAAGAAGGTAAATTTTGACAGCTTGTTAAGGATTACAAATAGCTTAATTGGTATATTGGGCGGTCACAAAATCGTAATACCATGGTTCGAGCCCAGACCGACCGACTGATTTTTTAAATTTTTTTTCAAGTTCCTTTCTTTTTTGAGAAAATCTATTTTTTCGAGCCCTTTTTTAGTATTTTTTAAAAACACAAAAATTTAAATTAAACTGATAGCACTCATGATTTTTTATTCAAATAACCAGTTCAGTTTTTTTCTATTATGTCGCTAAGATCAAAAAATATTATTCGTATTTCATCAGTATGTAATTTGTGTCTAAATATAATATAATTTCCAAAACACACGAAAAAAACCGAGCGAAAAATACCGAGCAAAGCTCGGTCAACCGGGTACTATATATATATATATATATATATATATATATATATATATATATATATATATATATATATATATATATATACATATACTACAAACGTATATACATAAAAATAAAATAATATATATGTTTAATTAGTTGCAATATCAATTGAATATTATTGAATAATTTATGTGTTGTTAAAATTTCGATAAATTTTGTTATAGTGCCTTGACCATTAGTATTTCCACACATATTTCTACATATTCTGGACGAATTATACTTAAGCACCATTGTACAACCACTGCAGAACAAAAATTATTATTATTATTAACAAGTAGTTATTTACCGATTAATTGTTGAGATATAATACAATATTTTGAATTTTTCTATTAATACTAATGTTTTCCTACTTGTTAATAAATGTTTTAAAATGTTTCTTTCCCCATAAATGTGTATAACATTATAGAGGTAATAACATAATTTTACACACACACACACACACATATATATATATATATATATGAAAAATGTATTTATTTTTCAAAAACCTTAATTTATCCTATATGAAGGTACGCGTGCATTGTAGCAGCGCACCCCCTAGCAGGTGTAATTTTTTTATAATTTATTTTATATACACATGTTATAGTAATTTCGTACAAAGGTTCTACTTATTCCATAAAGCTCAAATATCTTCCAGTAGACCCATAAAGGAAATTATATTGAAATTGCAAACTTAGTGCATACATTAGTACTTACTTACTTACTTACTTACTTATCGTCACGCACAATCCCTAACGGGGTAGCCAGAGAGAACAGATCGCCAAGTGTCACGATCCTTACATACCTCTTTCGCTTCTTTCAGGTTCATTAACTTCTTCATACATGCACGTCTAGGTATCCGAGTACTCTTGACCCTCCCCTCTTCGAGCAATTTGCTCACATGGTCTTCGAAAGTTAGTCTCGGTCTACCTCGACACCTTTTAATATTTACTTTCGCTCTATATGTTTTCTTCACCATTCGGTCTTCAACGTGCCCAAACCATTGGAGTACGCCCCTATCAATTTTTGTGATAAGGTCATCTTTCAATCCTGCCATATTGCGAATCTCTTCGTTTCGCTTTCGGTCGGCTATGGTAACGCCACACATTTTACGAAGAGATCGCATCTCCACTGCATTCAACTTGCTTTTATGCTTCTTCTGGCATACCCAGGTTTCGCTGCCATATAACAAAGTCGGTACCAAAACTGCGTTATGTATTGCAAGGCGTGCACTCTTCACCACGCCTTGCCTTTTGACTAATGCATTCAGGGCACCATTGACTTTGTTTCCGGCAGCGACACGCCTATCCACATCTAAATCACATCTTCCATCCTGGCTGAAAGCACTCCCCAAGTATACAATTTCATTTACCTGTTCTAGATATTCCTGATTTACCCATATTTCACATTTCGTTCTCTCTTCGTCCTTTTCAAATACCAGAACCTTAGTTTTATTAGCATTCAAACGGAGACCTTTAATTTCACATTCCTCTTTCATACACGTGACTAATGCCTGCAGTTCTGCTTCTGATGGTGCAATAAGCACTGCATCATCAGCATACAGCAGACAATTAACTTTTATGTCACCCAATTTCACACCCAAACAGCTATCTTTCAGCTTCTGTAAACAGCTGTCGAGATACAGTATGAACAGCCAGGAAGACATGACACAACCCTGTTTTACGCCCGCTTGGACGCTAAACATGGGTGACAGGTCATGCCCTACCCGCACACAGGCTTTACAGTCACAGTAAAGTGACTGCACAGCCCTTAACAGTCGACCATCCACACCATATCCCGACAACAGTTCCCACATTTTCTTCCTTATAACCTTATCAAATGCTTTCTCCAGATCCACAAAAGCACAGAAAATCCTCTGGTTAACACTCAGAAGCTTCTCCGTGATCATGCGGAGAGAAAACATTTGATCCGTGCATCCTCTTCCAGGTCTAAATCCGCATTGTGCCTCCCATAAGAATCTTTCCGATTTCTCTTGCATCCTGCGTGTCAAAACCTTCGAATAAACTTTACTTGCTAAACCGGTCAAGCTGATCGCCCGATAGCTCCTGCAGTCAAAATGTGAACCTTTACCTTTATATAAAGGCACAATGACCGCGGATCGCCAATCATCCGGGACATCTCCCGTCCGCCAGCACAAATTGCACAGCAGATGAAAGCTGTCCCAGACGCGAGGCCCACCGTACTTGACCATTTCAGCAGTAACTCTGTCTAGTCCCGCAGCCTTACCACATTTCAAACTTCGAATCGCACGTTCAATCTCTTTCATGCTGATGACCTCAGTGTCATCGAGGTCCGTGTCTGGCGTGCCAGTCACGGCGTCACCCCCGGATCCTTCACTAAGATCATGACACGCATACAATTCTCTATAAAATTCACTCCATCGCTGCATGACGTCCGATTTTTCTGAGAGGACGTCATTGGTTCTCGAAAGCACTTTGTTCATTCTTAAAGCTGTCGCACCACTCCGGGACCTTCCAACCTCTTTCCAGAAGAGTTTGGAGTTTTCCCTAAAGTTGTGCGACAACCTCTCGTCCGCTTCTATTCTACACCTTTCACGTACTTCCTCAATCAATGTTTTCGCATGAACTTTCTGCAGCTTATATCTTTCTTTCATCTTCTCTCTCATATGCTCATCGTTACTAGAGGCTAAGTAGTCTAACCATGCATTTTTCTTCTTTTTTACAGCTTCTTTCACTTCGTCATTCCACCATGCACCTCTTCTTTTACTACTACCTCTTTTTGTCGTACCACATACTTCTTCCGCTGCACTTACCATTCCATCCCTAAGGTTCTGCCATGTTCTCTCCACACATTCTTTCCTGCCATCGATGGTGTCAAGCTTTTCGGCTACCCTCGTGTGACATTTGTCCCTAGTATCCGCTTCCTGAAGCTTCCAGCTTTGGATGCGACAGACCGACTGTGGTTCTGTTACTGCCGTCCGGTGGCGCCAACCCGCGAACAAACCCCTAAATCTAGTAATTACTAGATAATAATCCGTTCCCAGGTCAGCACCCCTGAACACTCGTGTATCCATCACCTGTTTTCGCAGTCGGTCATCCACCAGGAACAAATCAATCATACTTCTCTCATTCTTTCTTTCTCTAGTGTACATATGGATCTTCCTGTGATTAAACATAGTGTTTGTCACAAGAAGACCCTTTTCCTTGCATACAGCCAGTATAAGCTTGCCAGCATCATTAACCCTTTTATCTCCAAACTTTCCAAGCACCGACTCGTATCCTGGTCGAGCGATACCTACCCATCCATTCAAATCACCACATACAACAGTTCTTTCGTTTCCCTTAACCAAATCTAGAACTTCTCTTACATTCTCCCAAAACTCCTCCAGCTCAGCCCTGGACGACGAAGCTACCGGCACATAAACAGCCAAAAGAAATAACTTCGTCAGTCCCATTTTGAAGCGAACCCAGAGAAGTCTTGAGTTCACAACCTTGTATTCAGTCATAAGATCGACCAACCGGGACGACAACAGCACTCCCACTCCTTGGCAGGCGTTCTCGCTTTCCGGGACTCCGGACCATATAGCTAACGTCCCGCCAGGGTGCTCTTCAATACCCCTGCCTTTCCGTTTGGTCTCCGACATACACACGACATCTAATTCTCTTTCTTTCATTATTTCGATCAACTCATTCGTCTTATCTCTCATGCCTCCTCTAACATTCCACGTGCCAACTCTGCACTCCGTCCTCCACCTTCCGCCGTGTCGGGCTGTGCGTGACGGGTGGCGGTCCCCATCGCCGCTTTGCGCGCTGCATTCCACACCAACGGGGACGAGCTGGTGTGCGTCGCCTTGGGGGGACGCCCTAACCCTCGTTCGCATGGGTGCGCAGCTGTGTAGAATTGCAGCCCTGAAAAGGGCTGGCAGGGGTCGCGACGAGCACGCTTCTACAATGACCCCCATACATTAGTACTACTAAAAAATAAATAATATACACAATTTTACGTAAATTACATAAAATAAAACAATAAATAAAACTAAAATAAATCAATACATAATAATAATAATAAATACGATAGTTACATATGATATATATAAACTAAAGTAATATAGTAGAATAATATATATCAATTAACAGGATGCAAAGTAGTTATATCTAAGACGTTTCTTGAATAGCAATAAAGATTTGGCATTTCTTATATTTGACGGTAGTGAGTTCCATAACCTTACCGCGTGAACTGAAAAGGAGTGGGAGTAAAAACCGGAATTATAGACGGGAAAGTTTTAACAGGGGATCTGCATGGTTTGTCCGGAGGATGGGTGAAGGAAAATCGGCTTCTGAGGTATGTGGGAGAGGAAGGGTTGTGCAAAATGTTATAGAGGAGACATAACAATCGAGTGTTCCTTCGAAGTCGAATTGGGAGCCACTTGAGTTGCTTACGAAACTGAGATATACGGTCAAATTTCTTGAGCCCAAATATAAAACGGATACACTGATTTTGCAAGCGCTCAAGTTTATTAAGAGGCTCCTCTGTAGCATCCAAATAACAGGCATCCGCATAATCAAAGAGAGGTAGGATAAGAGTAAGCACTAGTGATATTTTAGCTTTAGGGGGTAAGACACTTTGTAGACATTTAAACGAATGCAAAGTAAAGTAGACGTTGCGACTAACCTCAGCGATATGCGTGGTCCATGTTAAATGGTGATCAAATATGACGCCTAAGTTTTTGACAGTATTGGCAAAGGGTATTGGAACGCCTTTAAAACAAACAATAATCATAATCATAATCATAATCATAATTTATTTGCAGAAAACATGGTACATTACAGGTTGGTAAATTATTTAAGTCCAGCATGTTTTGTCATAATGTTGACATACAAATATTTATCTAATACATTAATTACATTTTCACAACTAATAAATTAATAACATGTTTTCAAAATCATCATAATAATTTTATTACATTTAATTTAATTAAAATAATATGATAGTAGTTACATAATTCATTTTTAATATCGATCCCTAATCCTTATCATAAAATTTAAATATTCCTCAACAGAGTAGAAGCATTGCTCCTCAAGCCATTGTTTGACAACCCTGCGAAAACGTACCTTTGGGAGTGATTGAAACTCTATAGGCAGTGCATTGAAAATTTTTATACACATAGCTGAACAATTTTTTCTATAGAGGCTAGTGCTTGGCATTACACTATGTGTCAATCTTTCAGTATGCCTCAAGTTTCTCTGTGCAGTATTTCTTAGCTTTGTGAATAAAAGTATATTATTTTTAACAAAACATACCAAATTTAGTATGTACATACATGGCAGCGTCAAAATGTGTAATTTTTTGAAATACGGTTTACACGATGAATCTGGTGCCAAACCATTCATAGCTCGAATACATTTCTTTTGGGCCGTAAAGGCTTTAATAGCATCTGTACTGTTACCCCAAAGCAAAAGACCATAATCGAGTGCAGAATAAATGTATGCATAGTACGCCGTTAGTATAGTTTCATGAGATGTAATTCTTCTCAGTCTGCTAAGAAGAAAAATGTAGCTATTTATTTTAGAACAGACTTTTTCAACTTGGGCTTTCCAGTTCATATGTTTGTCCAATAATATTCCCAGAAACTTTGATTCAGTCATTTCATTAACAGATTGTCCATTGAAATATATATTAAGATTATTATTCAATGTTCCATAATTACTAAATTGAATATAACATGTCTTTTCTACGTTAATGCATAAATTATTATATGTCGCCCACTTTGAAATATTGTCAATAGTATTATTAATATTAGATTCATAGATGTCAATGTCAATGTCTTTTTTAGATGTCACAATAACTGAAATATCATCAGCAAATAAAATACATTTGTATAAAGTTGAGTCAGGTAAGTCATTTATATATAAAAGGAAAAGAATTGGCCCTAATATGGAACCTTGTGGAACTCCAAATGAATTTAATCTATCACTGGATTTATAAGAAGTTAATGTCTGTGATTTATCAATATTTGTTAATTCTACAAATTGTATCCTATTTCTTAGATAGCTAGCAATCCAATCTAGGACAGGGCCTCGAAAACCCAAATTATCCAGTTTTTGTAAGAGTATTTTGTGGGATACAAGGTCAAAGGCCTTCGACATATCAAAAAAGATTGCTGTAACTCTTAGCTTATTATTTATAGCCTTAACAATTGCATCAACAAGATCATATCCAGCGAGGCTTGTAGATTTATTATTTTGAAAGCCATATTGCTCACTTTTAATTAAATTATATTTCATCGTAAAGTCTACAATACGTTTAGCCATTGCCTTTTCAAATATTTTAGATAAAACTGAGACTATACTAATCGGTCTATAATTATTTAAATTTTTAGAGTCACCCTTTTTATGTATCGGCTTAACAACTGACTTTTTTAAGATACTAGGAAAAGTAGTTTTTTTAAATGACAGGTTTATTAGGTAAGTTAATACTCTACCTAAAACCGTACAACAACTTTTAATAACATCCGTTGAAATACCATCAAAACCTTCCGACTTCGTATTATTTAATGTTTGTATTAATTTCAATACTTCATCAACAGTATACATTTCTAAATACATGCTATTACATACTCTTAGACTATTAGTGTTTTGGCACTGATTACTGTTATAATTGATATTTGTTGATTCAATAAAGTGGTTGTTGAAGGCTTCAGCAATTTGTTGAGGATCTGTCAAATAATTGTTATTTATACAAACTTTTTGAATTAAATTATTATTTATGCAACAAGTCTGATTTTTTATTATATTCCAGGAAGCACGACATCTATTTTTTGATTGCTCAATATATTTATCATTATTAAGTTTTTGCGCTTGATTTATACAACGTCTTAGTACAGCGGAATAGATCATATACCTTATTTTATTCTGGTTCGATTTTACTTTATAGTAGTTAAATCTAAGCTTCCTCTTCATTGTACAGCTTTTCCTCAGTCCTTTTGATATCCACTTAGGTCGACGAACTCTATTATTAATACATATCCTAATTTTAGGAAAGCATAGCTCATAAAATAACATAAAAGTATCAAAGAAGTTTTGGAAAGCTATATTCAAATTTGATTCACTAAAGACATCAGAAAACGTTAATCTCGATATACAGTATTTAAATTTATTAACATTTTCTTTACAATAGTTTCGTTTTATAATATAGTACTTTAGGAGTGGTATTTCTTTGTTTGATACAGGAATGTGTAGCATTTGAGCCATGTCATGATCCGATAGAGCAAGTGGTAATAACTCTGCAGTAGCATTATTCACATTACTAAGGATAAGGTCAAGACAGGAGTTCAACCTAGTAGGTTGATTGATATGTGACGTTAGATTAAATTTTTTTAAGAGATTATGCAACTTTTCGGTGATTTTATTATTTTCCATTATATTAATATTAAAATCACCAACAAATACGAACTTAGTCTTAGTACTTTTATTTATGGTTTTGAAAAAGAGGTATTCTAGATTTTCAAAGAACAAGTCTAGATCATGTATGTTATTTCTTGGAACTCTATATATACAAATAACTTTAATATTGTATTTAACAATCTGAATACCACAACATTCGAGGTAATGGTCCTGACCTATACTATTAACTTCCTCAAGTACCTTAACGCATAAACCCTTTTTGGCCAATATGCACAAACCACCCCTTTTTGTTTTGTTTTTTCTACAATAAGAGGCAGCAAGATCAAAACCATGTAAACGAAGATTTTTTTCGCTACCTGCTTCTATAAAAGTTTCACTAAGGCATAATATATCAGGAACTATATTTTTGATATGCAGCTCAGTCAATGCAATTTCAAGAATCTCCTTTTTTCTCGAAAAACTCTGAATGTTTTGGTGGAATATTCTAAGATTAGAATCATTATTTTTTGTCACGAAATAACTTGTCAGTGGATTTTTTAATTACTGCGCTATCATTCAAAGTTTGTTCAATTTGATTTTCAAAGTTGTTAATTTTTTTCTTATTTTTTTGAAAATAGAATGGTATAGTGCCTTTTTTTGGGAGCTGTTGAACCTTTTTGTTAGAGACTAGAACAGAACTTTTTATATACAATCTAATGTTTTCATAACATAAAAATTGCTTTTTATAGTCATTATAATCAATTAATAAATTAATTTTGTCGCATACATTTGTCAAATAGCTATGTTTGTAATAATTAAAATAATTAAAATTCTTAAAAATGTCAATATATCTAACATTTTCAAAATGCTTTGTCCATAATTGTAAATTGTAGTTTAATGTGTTTTCATTCATATATGGATTATACAAAATAGGTAATAAAAGTACAGTCGCCTTAGATAATTTGTTGATTAAAATACATATGTCAGAATGGAGCCTATGTAAATCTTTATCATTACTACCGAAACCAACTATTACAAAGTCGTTTTCCGTTAGTTCATTTAACAAAGAATGATCACAGTTTCGTAATATTTCTTCACTAGTAGCTCCAGGCATGATATGGCCATAGATTTTATACGTGTCATTCCATTTTCCACTTCTTGACATTGTTAGAGCTGAAGACAATCCACGTAGTTGGTCATCACCAAGAATGAAAATGCGATTCTTTTTGCGATTTAAGTTGTCGACTTCTTGTTTTTTTGGTGTTGCACCTTCTTGTGAGGTCCCAACAGTGACGCAGGTGTTAAAGTTCTCTGTTGACGTGCTGCCATCTAGTTGCGTCAAGGGGCAACTACTCGGTGCAAGCCTTATGTGAGGAGGATTTTGGTTTTCTGATTCCTTTAATGATATATTAAAGTCTATTTTCTCTACTTTTTTCTTTTTCTTTTTCGTGGACTTACTTGAACTTGATGGGGTAGATTTACATATGTGTTTCAACTGATTGACCTTTAGCTCATATTCCACAACTTTTTTTTTTAAGTTATGGTTTTCTGAAGATAAATTCGTTATTTCATTTTCTGCTATCTCAAGATCTTCCTCCAGCTTCAGTATTTTTTGTTTCAGTTCACTAATTTCATCATATCATTGCATATGCAGAGATAGTCTTCGGTTTAATTGATGATTTGGTGTAGAATTGATAGAGGAATAATCAGTTTCTTCTCCATCAGAGAGATGGTCAGATAAGCTTTGTAAGGAAATATTTTTGTTAATTTTCTTTCGTTTTGTTATAATAGGTAGTGATGTAAATGCTAATCTATTACGCAAATGCCTACTGCCTATTATGATGGCCTGAGATTTCGTGGGATTAACTAATAGTGCGAAGGATGCAGACCATTCACAGATGCGGCTCAGATCCGCATGCATGGCTGCAATTGCATTATTTGTATCACCCACCGGAAAATGACGTTAAAGCTGTAAGTCATCCGCGTAGAGACGGTAATTAGATGTAATAACACTCGTAATAGAGTTAATAAATATGGAAAATAAAAGGAATAATACTAGTTTTTACGGAATTTATCGCGTATATTTAACTTTTTAATACCCGACGTTTCGAACGCTTTACAGCACTCATGGTCACGGGCGGGACTCGGGAGTCGTCGGGTATTAAAAAGTTAAATATACGCGATAAATTCCGTAAAAACTAGTATTATTTCAATGTGTAGTGTTCGCGTAAATATAAGAAATCATTAAATAAAAGGAAATAAAAGGGGGGAAAGAAAGCCACCCTGAGATACACCCGTAGTGATACGAGACCAATCGGAAAGAGTGTCATTAACACGGACACAATGTGATCGACCACAAAGATATGAATCAAACCATGTGATGGCAGATGGGGAAATGTTTATAGATTCCAGGATCCGGAGAAGAATATCAAAGTCTACTGAGGTAAAAGCACTACTAAAGTCAAGCAAAACTAAAAGTGTAAGAGATTTATTGTCCATAACCCAACGGATATCATCAGTTACTTTAAGTAAAGCAGTGACAGTGCTGTGTCCACGACGAAAGCCCGACTGATAAGTGGAGAGCAAGGAGTTAGACGATAATAAGAGAGAGAGTTGACTATGGATGATGTGTTCCAGAACTTTAGAAAGAAAGGGTAAAACGGATATGGGACGAAAGTGGGACAAAGAAGAAGAATTAGAAACCTTAGGAGGAGTAGCAAAGTGATTGTTTAGATCCTTTACTTTAACGTCATTGTATTCTAGGGTCGTAGACCTGCCCACACCAACAGAACGAAGGAACTTCCACATCTCAGTAGAATTATATATTTATTATGGAGAGAGTTGTAAAAGTAGCGTCTTTTGGCATACCGACATAAACACTGCAGCGGTTGCGTAAAAATTTAAAACGATTTAAGTTATTTTCCGATGGAAGACGTTTAAACCTTTGCTTAGCTTTGTTCCTCTGGCCAATAAGTTATCTTATATCTTGTGTAATCCATGGTGCAGGTATATGCTTTATTTTTACGCGTTTGAGCGGGGTATGGTTATTGTATACCTTCAAAATTATATCATTAAAGTTACAAACCTTGTCATTAATATTAGTATTGTCAACAATAGGTGTCCAATCAACATTACTAATATCACGCTGCAATGACTCCAGATCTATTCCCTTATAATTACGAAGGAACAAGGATTGGGATTTCTTTTTAGGCGTACAGAGACGATAAGAGAGGTAGATTAAATCATTATATGAAAAAGAGGCAGTTATTTGTCCATGAGACATGACACTATCAGGAGAAGATTCATCATAATGTCAAGCAAAGAGGGGTTACAGTTAGGGAAGTGGTGAGTTGCCTGAAGGGGGAGAGTGAGAAGATTGAAGGAAGATACCAAAGTCTGAAGTTTTTTGGAGCGAGAATTATTTTTAATGAGGCAGGTGTTGAAATATCCCATAAGAATAATATTACCGTAAATAGGACTAAAATCAGCAAGGATTTTTTCAAGCGTATCAAAGTAATCTATGTACATGGTAGGACTGTAAAATACCGCCAACAACATTTTTACATGATTGAGAGTTACTTCTATAAAGAGATATTCAGCAGTTTGAGAGTAAATAGAAGGAGAGGCACATATGGTCTTATAAAATATATCCGAACGCAGGTATATAGCTATCCCACCACAACCTTTTCCTATACGATCATTACGAATTAGGACAAAACCAGGTAAGGCAAACTGTGTAGAGCGGAGTGATGGCTTGAGAAATGACTCAGAAATTAGTAAAGCGTCGAGATGTGCACTATTAGTGGATGCTAGAAGATCAGGATAATGGTGAGGAACACTCTGGATGTTAATGTGTGCAACATTAAAGTTGTTAGGAAATTTGGAGCGCAGCGCAACTCACTATCCGCACTTGTAAAACTACTTGAAGATGAAGACCATCAGAAGAAACTGTCATCAAAGACATCAAGATGATCCATTTAGCAAATAAATTAAGATAATATAATAATGTATAGTAATATAACAATGATATACTATAAAATGTAAATATAATAATACAGTTTAAAAAATGTATAAATGTGATATGTATATATATGTATATATTTATAAATATCAATTTAGCAATTACTTTATTTAAAATAAAACAAAACCTAGGTATAATCTAATACAAACGGAACAGAAAAAAAACATCTAAAATCACCAATCACAGAACTGTCATGAAATACTGAAGAAAAAAAAATCTTATGAGAGTATTATTTAAACATAAGATTCGATTTAAAAAAAAAGAAGTTTAAAATGCTACACTTCCTTAACAGATTAATAAAAATATTGAAAAACACTAATCTGGGGGCACGGCAGTGCCCCCGCCAAGTAGAGCAAAAAAGCGGCACGGCCGTACCATCTTTTCTCGAAGCAATTCAGGTCATTTTCGACCCCCTATAACTTCGTGGTCGATAAAACTAGAAGCCTGAATTTTCAGTAACCAAGTAAGCATTGTATAGACATGGTATTTTTCAAATTTCATTCAATTTGAACCAGTAGTTTAAGAATTGTAACCAGTCAAAGTTTCTTAATTTTGTCACTCACTGACTGACCGATCATCAAAACTCTAAGGTACTTCTAGCAGACATAGAAGCTTCAAATTTAAAATGCAATTAGTGTTTAGTATATAAATGAAGGAAAAACTAAAACATTTGTTAATTTCTGTCCAGTTTTCTAGATACACTAACTGCATAAATAACTTTGTAATCCCATATAAATAGAATTACAAAGTTACATTTGCAGTGAATGAACCAGTGTACTTGTATATGTATTACAGGTGTACATAGGTACGTTGTTGGTACTCAAGAAGTAGAAGGTACTGGAAAGGTAAAAAAATTAGGACTATCTTATATACAAAAAGAAATAAGATGCCATTAAAAACATAACTTGTAAAAAACCAAGTCTCGCAACTCAGTTCTTCTACCGTAAAAAGTTGTGAGATCCATGTAATACCAAGTTGGTTAGTTTATTCAGTTCCTATTTAAGGGTCCTTCTGTTTTAAGTTATTACGTAATTAGCTGACCTAACAACATTTTATATTGACCATATCAATTTTAAAAGTCTTTTACGTTTTAAATATATAGATGGACTTGGCAATCGCATTAAGCAATCTAATTTAATATAATTTACATATTACTTGTGGAATACATTGTGGTTTCATGCGATGGTATATAGATTTATATGATGCTTACGCAAATGTGAATGATAAAATAGACATTTTGATAACTACTGTGTGTAATTAAATGCTTATCTTATTATGAAAGTACCAGCTGGAAAAATGTATCATTATACAGAAATATAAAGTAATTATAAAACATTATTACAAAGTGGTTATAAAGCGGCTAACAGAAAAATGATTATGATATGTACCTATATTTTCTGAAAGAAAACAACGAAACTAGGGATTAGTTGCGGCGACGAGCCTTTCGTGGAGCATTAGTAGTCAATCTGGACGCAACTTCCTTTGGAGAAATGGGTTCCTTAGACTGCCCAGGGTCATTGACCATACTACACTTGTCGGGATATTGGCAAATAAGGGGTTTTAGTTCTGCCATAGACTCAATCCTCTGACGTGATTTGTCCGGCAAAATAATAGCTATTTTGCCTTCAACGGACCAGCAGTTCTTAATCTCGAAATGTTTACTAGCTGTCATAAATACTTTGTATCTTGTCTTAGTCAAAAACTCAGATATTGTGGTACCTGAACCTTTTAGTGAAGTTTTGTTATCCCAGACAAGACGATGACTCTCCAGACTACCAAATTTAACAAGCACTGGACGTGTTGAGGATCGAGAAGATCCAAGACGATGGCATACTTGTATATCCTCGACTTTCAAATCGGTCACCTTCATTTGGTCGGAAAACAGCTTATATTCGTGCAACTTCTCATTCTGTCTTTCAGAAAAACCATGGATAAGCAGTATTTTTCTTCTCATTGCTGTTTTATGTTTGTCAGTATTGTGTGTAACTAAGTCCAATTGTTTTCTGCTCAGTGATAGCGATTGACAAACAAAGGATTTGAAATCGTTGAAGTCCTTGGACAGCGAAGAAATGTCTGGGTGAACTGGCAAGGTAACAGCTGTGGCTTTTAAAAGTTTATCTTCATACTCACGCATGCGAGAAGCAAATAATTTTTTCAGTTCATCACGATTATTTACAAGCTGTGGGTCCATATTAGACTGTTATGCAAAACTGTGGTTTAGCAATAAAAAGATAGAAATCGTTAAGAACAGCACGTGTTGGTAGACTTTAGCAGTGTTTTAGCACATTTATTTAGAAAGAACGAATACTTTAAAAATGTAACAATAATAAATATAATTTGTACACTGAGTTTGCGAGTTTACTTTGCGACTACCCGCAAAAAAATTTTTTTATAGGATAGGGTGATTTTTAATTGAAAATTCCCAACATTTTTGGATGTGCATTGAACATCCTTTACCTCAGCTGACCGTTGTGTGAACACATAACCTGCAACCTTCAGATACTCAACAATTAAGAATGTCTTCATCCTGCTCTTAGCTGAAAGTATCGTCTACTGTAGTAATTAGCTAGTTCGCTTCTGCAAACTATTCTAATTTGTCTTAGTCTTGACTCGCTGCAGGTTTATACGACAGACTTCAAACAGCTTTTCTGGCGCATGGTGCATCGGCATCACTTGATATTGCGTAGTATTCATGCCACAACAGCATAAAGGACGCAAAAGTCACGCTGGCGGCACAGTATGCATGACCTATTGAAATTGAGGACGCATCGGGAACTGGATTGCAACATCTGTTTCTGATTTGAGCAGGGGTGTAATTTGCTGACACTGTTATCACACCACAATGTACTATAGTGCAACCAAAGCCTAAATCACGCCATCGAAGTTTCGAATAGCTCTGCGTATATAAATCAATAATGAAAACCTTACATGACAGAAAATCTCCTCTTTTCCACTGACGGCAACAAGATTAGCTCCAAGCATGTGATGGGAAGTAATATTTTCCAAAATACTGCAAGAAGCTGATAATGATAGCAGACTTCCCGGAAAATTTGTATTACCCGTCAGTCAACGCGCCGAGAAGACTGCAATCTATAATTATATTCTAGATGGCCCTCGATGTCATATCAAATTTAATAGACTGCAAATCCTCGCAAAAGCACATAAATTCCTGCCAACGACGATACATGAGGCTATTGAAATTAAAAAAAAAAACATCTTAAATTGAATATAGAAGGCGGCTGGGCCCTCTGCCTACCACTGCAAGACTTTAAGATACAGTAAGTTCTGTGTAGATTGTACTTAAAAATAATCTAAAGGAACACCGGGTTAGCTGTGACATCACGATGTCAAGTACACACCAGTCCACCACCTATGACCCGAAACTGAGGAGATATCAATAAGTCATTAAAGACGCGTTAAAATCCGTAAAATTTATTTTTATTCAATCCTCATTATCTTTAACATTAAATTATATACACGTAGAACATGCATATTCATAAAATTTCTAGGAATATCCGTAAACGTCCTTACACATGGTTACTTTTACCAACACAATATCGATGGCGTCAAACACTCGCCTAATATAAAATCAAGGTAACGTCGATTTAAGACTATTTTGTTATCAGTGACTAAAAGTGAATTACAATGGTGCTGCAGTTATTTATCATTTGTTTAACAATTACTTTATTCTTGTTCTATTATTTATCTACCAAGAATTTTAATTATTGGAAGGTAAGGAATATACCGTATTTGAAACCTTTGCCACTATTTGGTAATTATCGTGATTATATTTTACTGAAAGAATGGGGCCCATTGATTACATATCGTATATGTAAAGAATTCCCCAAGGAGCCTTTAATCGGTGCTTTCTATGGTACTGAACCCTCGCTCATAGTTCAAGATCCAGAGATAATAAAAGTAATTGCTACAAAAGACTTCTATTACTTTAACAGCAGAGAGGTAGCTGATTATACAGACAAAGAGATTATAACTCAAAATCTTTTCTTCACTCACGGAGACAAATGGAAGGTGGTACGCCAAAATCTAACCCCATTGTTTACTTCAGCGAAAATGAAGAACATGTTCTATTTGATTGCGAAATGCTCGCGAACGCTGGAGAAATTGCTTGACGAAGAAAGCACAACATCACCAATTATAGAAGTGCGCTCTCTTATGGCGCGTTACACCATGGACTGCATTGGCTCTTGCGCCTTCGGTGTAGAAACAAACACAATGAAAAAATTTGACACTCCCAATCCCTACACAATAATGGGCGAAAAAATATTTGAAAGTTCTTCAGCCAGAGGCATCAAATTATACACCAGAGCGATGTGGCCTGCAGTGTTTTACTCATTGGGCTATGAGATCTTCCCAAAAGAAGTAATATCGTTCTTTAAGAAGTTACTGATGGGTGTATTCGAGAGCAGGCAATACAAGCCGTCAAAAAGAAACGACTTTGTAGATCTTGTGTTAAATTTGAAACAAAATGAGTTTGTGACCGGCGATAGCATTACTAATCTAAAAACTGGAGAGGAAAAGAAAGTACATCTAGAAGTAAACGATGATCTGTTAACCGCGCAGTGTATTTTATTCTTCGCAGCTGGTTATGAGACATCAGCTACAACACTTAGCTTAACTCTTTATGAGCTGGCAAAGAACCAGGAGGCACAGTTGAAAGCCATAGTGGAAGTAGACGAGTATCTTCATCGCCATGGAGGAAACATTGAATACGATTGCGTGAATGAGCTGCCCTACGTCGAAGCGTGTACAGATGAGACTATTCGTTTATATCCAGTCTTGAGCACCATCACCAGGGAGTTGGTTGAAGATTACACACTGCCAACAGGCTTGCGTCTAGACAAAGGAATGCGCATACATATTCCAGTCTATCGACTACATCACAACCCAGATTACTTCCCGAATCCTGAAAATTTCCTACCGGAACGGTTTCTTGCAAATGAGAGGGAGAAAATCAAACCCTTCACTTATGCTCCTTTCGGATTAGGACAAAGAAGTTGTATTGGTAAATTTTTTTTTATTACGGCTTTATTCAAATTTGTCTTTTACACATTAATTTTAGCGATGATATATAAAGCATGAAAGAAAAAAGGAACCGTCATATTTATAGATAAGCATTGTTTATGGCCAACGAGGCCGTAGAATTTTAATTTTGTTTAATTTTGTTAGTTATTTAGTAACATTAATTTTGTAAATTGTTTTTTTTTTATACGTGGTAGAACCATGCTGCAGTCATTTTAGTAGTATAGTTGTAACACGAATGGTTCGGTTCGACCGGGGAAGGACCACGCTCTCACAGAATACCAGCGTGAAATAGTAGCTTAACGCTGCTGTGTTTCGTATGGTGAGTGTAGAGACCGGAGACCCTTTTTACTGTAAACAAGGCATTCCATCTTAGTCCTCACAGGTGACAACGTATGTGCATTTTGATTCGTGATCGAGGATAGATGTAGATGTCTATGGGCCGCAGTAACTACTTACCATCAGGTGGACTGTGTGCTCGTTGTCACCCTATCCTATAAAAAAATGCACCCGTGGTAGTGGTGCTAGAAAATACACAACTTTATTTCTCCTGTGGGTGTCATAAATGGCGAGTATGGAAGACGCCAAAGATATAACATTACAAGCTTACGATAAATGACGTTATAACTATTTATTTTGCGCTAGTTGTAAATATCCAGTAGGCCGGATATAGGAATAAACAATAAAAACAATTGGTTTCGGTTTTAAAAACAATATTGTTTTAGGTATGCGTTTTGCGAAGATGCAAATATTGGCAGGATTGGTGGCACTGTTCGGGAATTACCGAGTGGAGACTACAAGTGACACTCCCGATACGATGAAGTTTGACCCCAGCGGTGTTGTCTCACAACCTACAACTAAAATCAACTTGAAGTTAGTCCGTCGCCATGACAGGGAAAAACATATGTAAATATGTATGGTAGTGCCTTTCTCTCTTCAAATTTTAAGATAATTTTTGTATTAAAATATATTTATGTCATCCACAAAATAGATTATAAATGTGTTTTTTTTTAATTACTACTTGCTGTGTAAGGAATGCTTTCCAATATTTGAGTATTAGGCCCGCCACATACTACTTACGGAATTCCGTTTTGAAATCACAAAACGAAACAAACGGATCGGCCACACACATACGGAATCCCGTTTTGCCCGGAAAATTGCGTACGGAAAACTACCGTAGGTGTGCGACGGGTCATTGATTTTATATGAACTTGCTGCGTTCGGAATCCGAAATCGGAATTCCAAAACGGAATCTCGAAACTGAAGCCTTAAGCCAAAGAAGGCGACATCGCAAGGCGTACCCCTCAGTCAAAGGTAGGAGAGTCCGACACATATACAATAAATCTTATAGTTGCTCCGTGTCGTACGCCATTACACAATTGATCGTTCCAGTCAATTGAGCTCCGACAAAAATGCCGAATTGCAGTGCATTTTCATGTAAAAAACAGTCAAAGCCGTCAAATTAATAAAAGTACAACTTGACTTTACCTCTGTGAATATTTTTAACGTGGTTGGTTGGTATGGTTAAAACTCGTATTTTCTGAATATTTTCGTTAAATGCCAAGTGTTGCCAGCATGTGTGAAAATAAGCAATTTTAAAAGAAATATAATTTACTATACAAAATATTTTTTTTATTTGACAGTAAAGTGTGTGTCGCGGGTTGACGTGTTGTCATATAGCTCTCAGTAATTTAAAGTTTTTTATAATTGTAAAAGACATTTCATAACGAAGTGATTGATGTTCACGCATACATGAGTATACGGTCTACAAAGCTGTTGTGCTTACATCTGCTACAGTATATGGTTATAGCGTGGTATTTAAAATTAAAGTGATTGAAGATACGTTTTTAGTAATGAAGGTACTTACAGAATTATAAACTTACATTACCCCCACAAGAATAAAATTAAAAAATAAACAAAGTGACCATTAATTTCAACGTATAAGAATTAAGTACCTACGCTAGCTCTGTGGTTCTAGTAATTGATACGCGACGTCCGAGAAAGCTGGTTCGAGCCGCAACAAGTTGCACTTTTTGTGTATTTTTAAAATAATGGTAACTTTTCGTAATAAATATATCATTCTGTGAGGATTGAACTTAGTGCAGAAAGAGCTAAAATTTAATGGAATAAATTCGTTCATTATACGAAGAGAAATTTGTAAAGTTATATATAATTGCATATTACCATATATATATATATATATATATATATATATATATATATATATATATATATATAGCACAATTTGATTTTAGACCGCAGTTATCCACAGAAAGTGCTGTACTTTGTCTGAAACACACCGTACGTTACCACACAAATCGTAGGACACCTGTTATAGGCTGTTTTTTTGGATCTATCAAAGGCCTTTGATACGGTTAAATACGATATACTTTGGAAGAAGCTGGCTACTGAAACTAATGACTTTCTTAATGACTTAATAGGTCTGTTTCAGTATTGGTACGACAATCAACAGAATCAGGTGAGGTGGGCAGGCGTGCAATCTGAGGCGTATAGGCTGGAGTGCGGAGTAAGATGGTTGGGTGCTACCATCTGCTTGGGATCCTATAATTAACAAAATTAAACCCAAACCCAAGCATACCACTGCAAGACTTCATGATACTATAAGCTCGTTTTGTGTAAATCGGATCAAAAATTAATATTAAAAAAAACTGAAGGTAGCCGGACTAACTATGACATTGGGACGTCAAACATCTCAGTCCCCCCGTGACCATGGGTGCTGTAAAGCACCTGAAACGTCGGGATAATAATAAAAATAAATTAAAGTGATTAAACGCGATAAAATCCGTAAATAATAGTTTTATTCAATGAAGGCACTTTTCCTACGGTCTTAAAGAAATCAGTGATTCTACCTATCTATAAATCTGGAGATAAAATTCAGGTAACAAACTAAATGCCGATTTCTATCCTACCATCTGTCTCCAAGTTCCTGTAACGCATCATCAATAACAGAATTATAAAATACTTAGAAGCAAATAACTTACTTTCAAATAATCAATTTGGTTTTAGAACTGGCAAATAAACTTGTGATACGGTCCATGAACTTGTGGATTATGTGGTAAGGAACATTGACGCTGGCAAAAAACAATAGGCATATTTATTGACCTAGCAAGGGCCTTTGACATAGTTTCAGTGCCAATGCTACTTAATAAATTAGATGGGATGGGAATTCGAGGAAATCAGTTAAAACTAATTGAATATTACCTTTCAAATCGCTGTCAATGCGACCTATTATTACGGTGTGCCGCAAGGCAGTATATTAGGGCCAACTCTCTTTCTAGCCTATTTAAACGACCTTTGTGATCTTCCTCTAGATGGTGGTAAGGTTATCTCTTATGCAGATGACACTGCACTCTTGTTCTCAGCCGACAAGTGGGAGGATGTTTATAGACTGGTGCAGGAGGGTTTTAACACTGTGTGTCACTGGTTAAAAATCAATGTCCTGACCCTAAACGCAGAAAAATTTTTGTTTGAATAAATAAATAAATAAATAAATAAAATTTTCATAGCGATTTTTGCGGGCCTTTTCCGTATTAATTTCAGAAATACAGATATTTTGTTTTAATAGTATGAATAAATAAGTTAGTTTTTCTTTCTCTCGCGGCTCTACCCATAGCTCTCACCACACTACAAAAGGTTAGCTGGCAGAGAATGCCTTTTCGGCATTAAGTTCGCCTTTGTACCAAATTGTTTTGTTTGAGTGCAATAAAGAATTTTCTATCTATCTATCTATCTATTTTGTTTTATTTAAAGACGACTTTACCAGTTATCGCTTTATATATTTTCTGAAAGAGAAGTCAGAAGTAGCCTCAATGCTTAATAATATGATAGCAGAAATAATGGCGTCTGTGCATAAAATAAGAGAAATTATCTCTGATAATGGAGAAGAATTTGATAACCAGAAGGTCTGGGACATTTTACGCATTAATGGCATTATTCAAAGATTAACTATGCCATATACTCCTGAACAAAATGGAGCATGCAAAAGGGATAACAGGACAATTGTACCTAGAGGCTGCACGTTCGATAATGTATGCTCATGAAGAAATACCAAAAGGACTATGGGCTGAAATCGTAAATACCACTGTTTACATTTTAAATCGAACAGGGCCGACGAAAATTGCAGGAAAGTCTCCTCATGAATTGTGGCATGGTAAAAAACCAGCTCTTAAACATCTGAGAATTATAGGTTGTCAGTGCTATGTTCATATTCCTAAACAAAAGAGAATGAAACTTGACAAGAAAGTTCAAAAAGGAATACTGTTAGGTTATGAAGGAGACAATGGTTATCGAATTTGGAATAAAACAGATCATAAACTTATTCGCTCCAGGGATGTTACTTTTCAAGAAATACCTTTGATAGATAAATCACATAACCTTCTAACTGATGACGTAGAAACTATAGCAAAATATAATCAGTTCGAGTTGCCGAGTTTTTCTGCCTTATCTACTGTCCCAAATGATAAGGAAATACTTTCTACCCTTAATCTCATCATTTGAAGTTATTTCAAATGATGAGATTGAGGGATCTCATGAAAGGGTTACGGCAATGGATGAAAAAGGTGATATGAATGAACAGGAACCTTGCATAGAAGAAGAGAATGAGGACAACATAGATGAATTGTTAGAAAATGAAATTCAAAATGTATCTCAAATGACACTTCAAAATCGAGCAAATCTAAACCGTCCTATTCGTTTTCAGGACTATGCCTATATGTCTTTGAATGATAAAATGATGGAACCCAAAACGTATAAAGAAGCAATTTCATGCTCTTATAGAGACAAGTGGCGTGAGGCTATGGATAGCGAAATCAATTCCTTAATGGAAAATGAAACCTGGGAAATGGTAACGTTACCAAAAGGAATTTACGAAAAGGATACTTGAACAATTTGGTATGTAGAAATGTAAACCAGCTGCTACACACATAACGAAGGATATTGACAATGACAAAAATTTCAACAATGAAACTAATCCAAAAGTCACTATACTTAATTAAGTCTGCCCGCTTATTTAGATATATGGCGATCCCATTGAAGCTTCGCGTCAATAGTAATACCAAGAAAAACAGTGGTATCCACAGGACTCAACTCTTCCCCATTTAAAAGCACATTGGTATTTGAGTTTTTAACATTAGGAATTGTAAATTGAATACATTTTATCTTGTTGCCATTTAACCCTTCAAGCGCCATAAAAATCGCATGCAGTCATATGCGCCCGGCAAATCACGAACGGTCCACGCACCCACCCACAGCAATTAAAACCATTAAAACTTATATTTAGAGACTACTTTTCTATGAAGAAGTTTAGCATTTAAAAATGTATACAAAATTCTCTATCCTGTGGTCTAAACAAAGGTCAGGTTTTACTTAACTACAAAAAGATTTTATTGTATTTTGATAACAAAAAAAAAACATACCAAGCGAATGTCGGCAGCGTAAAAATCACAATTATTTAAATATATATTACTCGAAATTATTTACGTTAAAAGATAAAAATATATTCACACAAAAACTTTTATTACAATATTATAATAAAACACTAGAAAAATTCAAAAATCAACACAATAACATTCACGCCAAAATGGCGTACGAAATTAACGTAGATTATAAATAATTATTCAAAGAATAACAGTTTTTTTGGGACTAGAGGATAGAGTATTTTATATTGAATATATAATGTCAAATTTCTTTATAGAAAAGTGGTCTCTATAGATAAGTTTTTATGGGTTAAAGTGTTGTGGGTGGGTCCGACCTCATGAGACCGCTAGGGATTTGGCGGAATATGGCCGCGGTCTCATGAGACCGCTAGGGGGTTGAGAGGCTAAGAGCAAATTATTAGCATTAAACCAATGTACTGGTTTCGATAGAGCATTATTTACATTGACAAAATTAATTGACTGTCGATTGAATCATAATCTCGTACGCAGATGATACTGCAGTTATATTTACTGGTGACTTCTGAGACTCTGTTCGTAGATCTGTTGAGGAAGGCCTTGCTAGGTTCGCTAAATGGCTGAACACTAAGCTACTTACTTTAAATACTTTGAAAACTGGTTCAGGGTGGCCCAAAAGTCGTGGATCAAACGCAACTAGGGGTTAGATGGGGTCATCAGCTGCAAAAAGTTGTTCTACGGGAGGTCCTTAAAGTCAACCCCTGCAGAGTTATAATTTATTTTGTGTTTTTATGAGAAAATTGACTTTTTTTAACTAATTCTTATTAGAATGCCAAAAAATAAACATCCTCTATCTTTTTTATAATTTTCACTAGATTGGTACTGATGAGTCCTTGCGTTAGACATGCTATTTATGGTTGTTTATTGGGTGTGTTGAAGATAATGTTAAGTTTTACGATTATTATTTTTCTCAAATCATAACTTTTTATTTACTTCGGACCCCACTGTGAAAAAAAATACTCTACCGAAAAGTGACCCTGTATTACAAGTTTTGGCGCATTTAATAGGGATTCTGAAAAGGTATTACACATGGCCATGAGTGGCTCTAATATCTTTCTAGGACGAAAAAACAAAGCAACGATTGTGAAATAATTGTTTTATTAAGCAAAACATTTTACAATAAATGCTCAAAATTCCTGCCTCTGACCATAATACATAATCTGCACCGTCTAATAAAATTCCTACGTAACCTACGGAATGCACTTCTGTTGTTAGTTACTTGTACTCTAGCAAACTCGAGCTTTTGTCGTAGTTCTTGTTCGCTATTGTTCTCTCCTTGGTAAACTATTGCTTTAAAATAGCCCCAAAGAAAAAAAATCTAATGGATTTAAATCGGGCGACCCATTGAGTTATGTAACATATAAATCAATGGGGCGACCGGGGTGGCCACGCAACATGTCCGCCTCGACCAATCCACCGGTTGGGGAAGCGCTCGTTCAAATGATCTCTGACTGCTCGAGCGTAGTGAGGCGGGGCGCCATCATGTTGCAGCCACATTTCGGCTATTCTTTCTTCTGGAACTTCAGCTTCGTTAAGAATATGGTTTAAATTATTTTGCAAAAAAAATTTAAATACTGAGCACCATTCAGCCTTGCTGGCATTTCATGCAGCACCAACTGCTGGCCATTTATACCAGCCCACATGTTAATACCAAACAGATTCTGGAATCGATCATTTCTTATGATATGGGGGTTTACTCTGGAGTAAAAATGTAGATTGTGGATATTGAATACTCCCATTCTTCTAAAAGTTGACTCATCCGTCCATAAAACCTTGTTAAAGAACTGCGGATCTTCTCTGTGATATCTTAGCATCTCTCTACAAAACCGCACTCTAGGTTCATAGTCACCGGGCAGCAAAGCTTGCACCCTTTGCACGTGGTAGGCGTGATATTTTTTTCTGTTAATGACACGTTGCACCGTCGATCTTGGAATCCCGATATTACTGGATATTTGGCGTTGACTTATACTAGGATCCAATCTTAATTCTCTCAGCACTTCATCTTCATTTTCAAATTGCATCACTGGTCTGCCTGCTCTCATAGCATGCAGACCGGGTAAGACTCCCTCCATGTACGAATTATGTACGCGCATAAAGACCCTGTAATCCGGAAAACGATCACGGTTAGGGTAGCGTTGACGATATTCCCTGGCAGCAGCCCGGGCATTACCGTCGCAAAAGCCATACAGGTAATGTATTCTCTCCTCGCAGCAGCCATCTGTCCACTTTTGTAGCCAATCCGTCCGATTCACACAGCACTGGTCACAGGTAGGCAATCTATCACAAGTCCGAAAAACAAAGCGTAGGTCAAAGGAAAGAAACTGGTCACAAGTCGTCGTAAAACCGAGAAAAAGAACACGTGCGTACCCACAGGCAGGAAGCGAGTTACTAAAGAACACTAAACAACTAAACATTCTAAAGAAACATGCTCACGCGCATCCCCCAGCCCCCGCCCCTGCCGGCCCAGCCTTTTGTTTCCTAGAAAAGATATCGCTACCTGAACTGACGGGCCAACCGGCCTTTTACTGACAAAGGATTAAATAGTTAGTGTAAAAGAGAGGCAGAGAGTCTTTGTCATTAATTGTATTAATTCTAGTTTATTTTTAAATAAGCCTAACCGAGTTTTATGGTTGGGTTAACTTTGGCCTTGCCATGAATAATCGTCCTAAAAAGATATCAAAGCCACGCATAACCATGTGTAATACCTTTTCAGAATCCCTATTAAATGCGCCAAAACTTGTAATACAGGGTCACTTTTCGGTAGAGTATTTTTTTTTCACAGTGGGGTCCGAAGTAAGTAAAAAGTTATGATTTGAGAAAAATAATAATCGTAAAACTTAACATTATCTTCAACACACCCAATAAACAACCATAAATAGCATGTCTAACGCAAGGACTCATCAGTACCAATCTAGTGAAAATTATAAAAAAGATAGAGGATGTTTATTTTTTGGCATTCTAATAAGAATTAGTTAAAAAAAGTCAATTTTCTCATAAAAACACAAAATAAATTATAACTCTGCAGGGGTTGACTTTAAGGACCTCCCGTAGAACAACTTTTTGCAGCTGATGACCCTATCTAACCCCTAGTTGCGTTTGATCCACGACTTTTGGGCCCCCCTGTATATATATATATATATATATATATATATATATGTATGTTTTACAAATTATATTCAAACTCAGATTATTAATAATAATTAATTTCCAAATAAAATTTCACATGCTATGATCCCTTAAATACAAGTTGTATCTGTTCATTAGTTAGTAAGGTCTCTGAGACCAAGTATTTAGGAGTCATAGTTGACCAACATTTGTCATGGCATAGGCACACTAAATTAATCATGAAAAGACTTAGGAAACTTACATAGACATTTAAAACACTAAGATGAAAAAGTTACTTTACCAAATGTATATTGCTTTGGCTCAATCTTTCTCAGTATATTGTATTCCAGTATGGGATGTATCTACAAAACAAAATTTCTGTAAGTTAAAAGGGCACAGAGAAATTTCCAAAAAATTATGCATTTTAAACCAAAAAAAGACGTGTGGCACTCGGGGACTGCCGCGGTAAAGCTATTGCATAGCATTTTTTATCAACTTATGCAATTATAATTAATTATTTATTTTATTTATGCAGTTAAGTCTTTGATATTAAATCAAGTTACACTTTTCGAGCGTGGTGACCGATAAGAAAACAATATTTTTTCTCTTATTGTATAAATGAGAAGTTAATATTGTTTAAAATATTTTTAATATCTTACAAAACATGTAGGTTATTCAGGAATTTTTATCATTCAGTTAGCAGCTAGTGTACACGCATACAATTAGTCGCACGCACACAAACACCGTGCTGAAGTCTGCCGAGTGCCGAAGTCTGCCGAACTGAAACGACGTTAGACGATGCACGGCTTTCAACGCCACACCTCCGTGCCCGTTGCCCGGGCGAGTTTACCGATAATCTGACGTCATACGACGTATTTCAAATAACTGCAAAACCAAACATAATATCTTAATTTAACAAAAATAGCCTTTCAGAAAAATTAATCTAGTTAAGTAAGGAGTAATTTTGTACAGATTAGGTAAATAGTTCGCACTCTTCCTTAAAATAGTGATCATAAAAAGTAAACTCGCAGTGAGAGCACAAAAACTCAACACGATCAAGTAAATAAATTATATTTTCGGACTTATTCATGTCAGCAACAATACGCCACGGTCTATTGTAGAAATTAACAACCCATTGGCAGTCATTGCAGTAAAACCTTATATTAAAATGAGTTTCTTCCCAAGGTCATATTAGGTTATTAGTCACAATATAAGAAAATGAACTTCTATTAAACCTGTCAATATCTACAATTAGTACTTATTTACAATAGTAAAATAAATGATAATATAGTCAATCTGTAATGTATCACGGCTGGGGAATCCTAGATATTTTTTCGTATTTAGTAAACGAATAACTAGTTGATAAATTAATCATGATATATATCTTTTTTTTTCGCCGGAGACTAAAATGATATTGCTTTTTTTCGTAACTGCAGATTCTGTGGATTTATTTCATTATTTTGAACAATATACGAAACTTAAGTGACTAAAATTAAATCTAATCTGAACCAGAATCATAAAAACTGTGTTATTCGGGCTAAACGAATCTAATAAAGATCTGTTATTTTTGTCTCCTGCGAAAAAAAACAGACTATAGGAATCTATCGAATACCTACATAAACAAAATATCACCTATAAATAAAATATTACGAAGCGGAATAACTAATAAGAGTGGCAACGACGCACTATACAAAGGAATTGCGTTAAGACGATGTCGTTGAGAGCCGTCACATGGTTAGCGCTCGTTATAGGTATCACAGTACGGGAGCAACTCGGGTTCGATCCCCACTGGCACCAATGAAATTGTTGCGTGCTGATTTAGCTATCAGTTGGAAAGTCTGTTTTTCTGGGCCGTTTTGTTTTGTTACACTGACATCTCGCAAGTCACCTAGGGACCTAGGAGGTTGTCGGTTGCTTATTTTTTATTTTTCTTTAAAATTTGCGTCGGTAAAATAACATCTTTATAAAAGTAAAAAAAGTAAAGTTACAGCCTATATACGTCCCACTGCTGGGCACAGGCCTCCTCCAATTTCTGAGAGGGTTTTAAGGCAAGGAAATGTCCGCCCCGCTGCCTCAATGCGTGTTGACGAACTTCACATTTCTTCGAAATATATATTTTTTAATTTCTCAGACATGCGCTACCAGCATGCGACGACGCGGCCCGCGCCTTGCCGCCACTTGCGTTTGCCGCGATTTGTCTCGTCACAGAGTGGCGAAATCACAGTAATATAGGTATTTTTTAAACAGCACTTGTCTAATATTATGAAATATGTAGATAAAACTTAAAAATTACCTTGATAAATGTATACCCTTTTGTTTGTAATATTTTTTAGACCTCTCTTCAATCATTTCTGCTTATTCCCCATGTTTTACAAACTAAACTTAAACATTAATAAAACTGTACAATTAATAAAACTATATAACACTACTATTAAAAAAGAATCAGAAAAAACCTACTCCACTATTAACAAAATTAAATTTTTGCAGTAATATTTTACGATTTTATTTCGTAGTGCTGAGCTCTCGCAACGCGGCGTACGTCCACCTAGCAACACGATGCGCCCCACACTGAATTCGTGGACGAATGCGGGGGTGATATAGACGCAGTATTTAATCGGGACGCATTTTTAATTTATTATCATAAAAATAATACATATTTCTAAAAAGTAACCAAACCAAATTATTTTATTTTGTATTGCAAAGCAGTAGATATTTTTTTTATATTCCTTTGATAAACAATGAAGGAGTAAAGTGGTTTCATCTCAACGATTTGGAGGTGATTTGGGTATTTTTTTATTTATTATGTGACACCGATAGAAAAATTATGGCTAAACCAAATTACGTATCAGATCATGTAGATTACTAGCAATTTTTTTCATATGTAATTTCTCTGTGTGTGTGTCGACGAAAAGTTGGTTCGTCTGCACGCTTTTTTCAAGCTTTTTGCGAGAGAGCAGCCTTAATAATAAATGCACTTTGTTCATTCATATTCAAAATTTCAAAACTCTTCGACAAAGACAACAAAGACTGAGGAAAAGAAACGACGTTAGACCATCGCTAGACAATGCACGGCCTTCAAGCCACACCTCCGTGCCCGTCGGAGAGCGTGAGGCTTTTTTCGTTACGAAATTTCTGGATTTTCCCGCACTCAAGGCCCGCGATAGAAGCTATGCAATAGCTTAAAAAGATTCCCTATAGAAGATATTTATGCCATAAGTAATGTACTTACTGTAAGCCAACTGTACGTCTTATATTCTGTTCTAAGACTACATAAAGGTATAAAGTATAACTGTTGTATTGTGGCAAAGAAGGAAAAACGTAGCGGCTACTGCTGTCGCTGTTAAAACTGTTTTAGCTATGAGGTAATATGTGATGATAAAAAACCCCACACCTGACACCAAAGAGACATGTAAGACCCATGTTAAGATTTAAAACATATACATTAGTTTTAAATAAACAATATAGGACAAAATTAATAGAAGTTTTATTTTATAGTTTTACAATAACGTGGTAATCTACAAGTGAACGTTGCTAAGATACCTTTTTCTTTTTAATATTTCGTATATCTTCTTAACATTCGCCTTCATTTTAGAACTACATGCCCATTTTTATAATTAATTCCAAAACTCGTGGCTTGTTTAAAGGTTTTGTTAATATGTCAGCAAGCTGGTCTTTAGCACATGTTTTCAGCACCTCTAAATTTCTTTGCTCAACACATTCTCTTATAAAGAAGTGTCGTATACGAATATGTTTCGTTCAATGGTGCGATTCAAATGGTGGATCATAAGCTAGCTTTATAGCCGATTCATTTTCAAAATGTAGTCGGGGAATACTTTCACAACTATCAACTAAAAATCTTTATATTTTATCCATCCAAATGATTCCTCTTGCTGCTTCACTAGCGGCAACTAGTTCAGCTTCTGTAGATGATATAGCTACGTTAGATTGCTGCTTACTTTGCCATGCTATTGCACCACTAGAGTGCACAGAATACCTGAAGTCGACCGTCCAGTGCTATGATCACCTCCATGATCTGCATCACTATAGCACTCTAAATGATTGCAATTACTCGAACTCCTGTAAATTATAACATACTCAGTTGTGCCTTTTAAATATCGCATTATGCGTTTCACTAAAAGCTATTGGGCCCAATGGGACAGCTTGCTGCTTCAGGATGGAGTTCTGTAGCGTAAATGGGAAAATGTTCGGGGAGATAGCTGTCACTTGCAAATGGTTGTCCCTAAAGCTAAAGTACCGGAAGTTCTACAGCTGTACCATAATGATTGTTCCGGAGGCCATCTGGGAGTTAAACGAACACTACTGAAGATCCGAGAACGGTTTTATCGGGTCCACTGTCGAAACGATGTCGAGGACTGGTGTCGCAAATGTACAAGTTGTGCGGCTGTAAAGGGACCTCAGACTCGTAGTAGAGGTGCATTGAAGTTGTACAATGTTGGTGCACCATGGGAGAGAATAGCCATTGACGTGGCGGGGCCGTTTCCGGAGAGTGAACGCGGTAACAAGTATTTCATGGTTGTGATGGATTACTTCACTAAGTGGCCAGAAGTCTTCGCCATTCCAAATCAAGAAGCTTCAACAGTTGCAGATAAACTAGTTCATGAAGTCTTCTGTCATTTTGAGTACCTTTGGAGATTCACAGCGATCAAGGAAGGAATTTTGAGTCTCAAATATTCCAGGAAACTTGCCGAGTTATGGGTACTCATAAAACAAGAACGACTTCTTATCACCCGCAATCTGATGGAATGGTAGAACGATTTAATCAGACATTGGAGAGGTACCTAGCAAGAGTTGTAGACAATCGGCAATGAGATTGGGACAAGTACATACAACCGTTTTTATTGTCATATCGAAGTTCTGTTCACGAAAGTACAGCAGTGACACCAGCTTTCGCAAACTTTGGAAGAGAATTACGGCTGCCTGCAGATCTGATCACAGGGATACCACCTGATACCCCCCACATTTTCTGCCGTAGGATTATCCAGATTTCGTGACACAACTCCTACCGTATATGCTATATCTGGTGGAGTTCCAGTCATCAGATAGGATAAGGAACCCACGGCTTGACGATAAGGAATGATACTTTTGTATGAGTTTCATTGTTGAAATTTTTGTCATTGTAAATATCCTTCGTTATCAGTGTAGCAGCTGGTTTACATTTCTGTGTACCAAACTGTTCAAGTATCCTTTTCGTAAATCCCTTTTGATCAATTTTTATAGATCCATCTACTTTTCTATCGATCTCAATTCCGAGAAAATACGATGCAGTTTTGAACTTGATTTTGAAATTTTGCTCATCTCACCCATAAAATTGTCTATTTCATTTAAATTTGTTGCTGCTACTAATCCATCATCGACTTATAGAGCTATGATAGTTTTAATACCTCCCCGCTTCCTTACGAACAAACAAGGGTCAGATTCACTTTGTTTAAAACCAATTTGTAATATATATTGTGTAATACAATGATTCCAACAGCGTGGCGCCTGTTGTAAGCCATAAAGACTCTTTTTTAATTTACAGACCATGTTGAACTTACAGGTATAACCTTCGGGAGGCTTCATATAAATATCTTCTTTAAGTGTTCCGTATAGGAATGCGGTTGAAACATCAAATTGGGCAATATCCAAGTTTTCTTTTGCTGCGACGCTTAGCACAGCTATAATAATGCTTCCTTCAGCAACAGGGCTAAACGTTTCGTAGAAGTCAACGCCTTCTTTTAGTAAATAACCTTTACCGACTAACCCGGCTTTGTAGCGATCGATTTCACCTTCGGAGTTGGTTTTTAACTTATATATCCACTTACAAGGTATTGCTTTTCGACCTTCAGGTAATGTTACCATTTCCCAGGTTCCATTTTCCATTAAAGAATTGATTTCGCTATCCATAGCCTCACGCCACTTGTCTCTATAAGAGCATGAAATTGCTTCTTTATACGTTTTGGGTTCCATCATTTTATCATTCAAAGACATATAGGCATAGTCCTGAAAACGAATAGGACGGTTTAGATTTGCTCGATTTTGAAGTGTCATTTGAGATACATTTTGAATTTCATTTTCTAACAATTCATCTATGTTGTCCTCATTCTCTTCTTCTATGCAAGGTTCCTGTTCATTCATATCACCTTTTTCATCCATTGCCGTAACCCTTTCATGAGATCCCTCAATCTCATCATTTGAAATAACTTCAAATGATGAGATTAAGGGTAGAAAGTATTTCCTTATCATTTGGGACAGTAGATAAGGCAGAAAAACTCGGCAACTCGAACTGATTATATTTTGCTATAGTTTCTACGTCATCAGTTAGAAGGTTATGTGATTTATCTATCAAAGGTATTTCTTGAAAAGTAACATCCCTGGAGCGAATAAGTTTATGATCTGTTTTATTCCAAATTCGATAACCATTGTCTCCTTCATAACCTAACAGTATTCCTTTTTGAACTTTCTTGTCAAGTTTCATTCTCTTTTGTTTAGGAATATGAACATAGCACTGACAACCTATATCATTCTCTAAACCATTTCCCATTATCTGGGGTCGGCGCAGTAAACCTTCTTGTTCCATTCCTCTCTATCAGCCGTCATTTCCATACTTACTCCTTTCATTCTCATATCACTCTTCACACAATCGATCCATCTTTTATTCGGCCTTCCTCTGCCCGTGTGTCCCTCCACATCAGATATTTAAGAGCTGGTTTTTTACCGTGCCACAATTCATGAGGAGACTTTCCTGCAATTTTCGTCGGCCCTGTTCGATTTAAAATGTAAACAGTGGTATTTACGATTTCAGCCCATAGTCCTTTTGGTATTTCTTCATGAGCATACATCATCGAACGTGCAGCCTCTAGGTACAATTGTCCTGTTATCCCTTTTGCATGCTGCATTTTGTTCAGGAGTATATGGCATAGTTAATCTTTGAATAATGTCATTAATGCGTAAAATGTCCCAGACCTTCTGGTTATCAAATTCTTCTCCATTATCAGAGATAATTTCTCTTATTTTATGCCCAGACGCCATTATTTCTGCTACCATATTATTAAGCATTGAGGCTACTTCTGACTTCTCTTTCAGAAAATATATAAAGCGATAACTGGTAAAGTCGTCTTTAAATAAAACAAAATATCTGTATTTCTGAAATGAATACGGAAAAGGCCCGCAAACATCGCTATGAAAAATTTCACCTGCCTTTGATGCTGTTGGTCTAGTTCCAAAACTTTTGCGGTGAGCTTTACCATTTATGCATCCTTCGCAAAGTTCTTTGTCCAGAGCCACTTTAAAGCCGAGCTCTTTATCTATCAACGGTCTTACATATCTCTTATTTTGATGCGCCATCCTTTCATGATAATGTTTTAGTAAATTGGAAGTTGTTATCTCATTAATATGTAGCGTAGGTAGCACACACTTTAAATTCAGTTTAAATAACCCTCTATGTCTTTGACTATTTCCAGTTAACACAACTTTTCCATTTACCCTCAATGAACAGGTCTCAGCAGTTGATTCGGAAAAACAATTCGGTGAGCAATCTTGTGCAGCAAGCACAGAAAATAGATTTCTTGTAATCGAAGGTACATACCAAACATCTTTTAGTAAAATATTTTCTAGTCCACCTTTAACATAAGCTTCAGCATGGACAGTACCAATTCCAACAGCCTCGATACTTTGCACATTATCCCCTGTGATGGTGTGGGAAGTTTTAAAATATTCAAAATGTTAGAAAAAATCCCCTCTATTGGTTATGTGACTGGTAGCGCCATTATCCATATACCAATTTGTAGTATCTACTAGATTGTCCATCAATAAAATCGTTTGATTAGTTCGATTTATATTCTCACTTAATTGTTTAGGTTGTCTTCCTTCACTGATCCACTTCTTGCATTTCCTTACTCTATGTTCTCGTACCCCACAGTAATCGCATTTGAAAAATTTCTTCCAATTCTTATCTTTTCCGCTATTTTTTCTTTCTGGTTTTGCGGATAGCGCCTCAGCAAATTTTCAACATCTACTCTGACAAACAAAGCTTTCTCATGGACACATAGCTGGCAAGTTAAATTTTCAATTGTTCTATCCTTTTTTGCCATTAAGTGCCAACTGCTTTTGAATCCAAAATATTGAACAGGAAATGTGTCAAAATTTTTACAAATTAGTAAAATATCAGGAAAATTTTCTGCTGACTCTAAATTTTTGTTTAATTCGTGCCAAATATTCTTTAAAGTCGATATATGGGTAGCCATATTGTGATTGGTTTCTTTTTAATATTTAAAGAAATCAAGACAAAGTTCGTAACTTTTATCTTCTGTTTCCCCGTTGTAAATATGGTTTAATTCATCCCACATCTCTTTCCAAGAAGTGAAACGCATGACTGGCTGCAATGTCTCTTCAAACATGTTCGTGGTAAATATTATTAGGATTTTACTATCTACATTCACAAACTCTTTTAATTCATATTCATATTTCTGATTCTCTTGATATCCATTGCATTGTATACCTTCAATGATATCCATGGCTCCGGGTATAGCTCTAAGTACGATTAGAATTTTAAACTTCCACGTCTTCCAGTTATTAGAATCTAGGTTTCCTACCTGTATCTTTGAAGCTTCAACTATTAATTTATCTTCAAACGTTTCAAGTTAAGGTTCAGGATATTTAATAGGAATGTTTGGTTTCGACCAAATTTATACCTTAGATTTAGAACTTTTATATCACAAATTTTAATTGCTTTTTTTCGTTCTGTTACCATGTTAATATTTAAAACATATACATTAGTATTAAATAAAAAATATAAGAAAAATTAATAGAAGTTTTATTTTATAGTTTTACAATAACGTGGCAATCTACAAGTGAACGTTGCTAAGATGCCTTTTTCTTTTTAATATTTCGTATATCTTCTTAACAATATGTAAAACAATCAGCTACTCTATACAAGGCCATTAATAAAAGCATAAAAACTCATCATCTTAATTACCATAATTTCAAATAGGTTCTAATCATATGACTATGCTGTAAGAAAGATTAGAAGTCTAACCAATGTTGAGAAAGCTAGATTAGTTTATTTTAGTTACTTTCGTAGCATAATGACTTACGGAATCTTACTATTGGGTAATGCGACTAGCATTGAAGTCATATTTGTTTTGCAAAAGAGAAGAAACTTAAATTTTAAAGAGTCCCTAAGAGCAATTTAAGGAAATAAACATATCAACCTTGGTGGTTGCGCGGAAAAAACCATTGGATTATTATATTTGACGGTAGAGGTGCCAAGCCGCTTGTTCCTTTCCGAAAAACGATATCATTCGTACCCTCCTATCGACACATCGGGGTGGTGGGGTGGGAGGGGCAAGAAGATGATTCTAGAATGTCACGTAATCATCGGAGCCGAGGACATATAAGACACGCGCGACCGTTGCGCGTCCTCTTTTCCACCGCAGTCGTCGCTGAAACCACACCGCTAGTAGAAACCGCTATAGCCTGGAAGCAGTCGAGCTCCAGGAGACCCGCCTCACATCGTGTGAGATATAGTCGCGCACCGCCTCTCCCCAGAGTGTCTGTCTAGAAGAAGTTCCAGAAGTTGCAGCTATAGTGCTCTACACAAATAGAAGAAACCCCGGTGAGTCAATATTCCTTTAATTAGCTCCTGCCTTACATAGTTTAACCCGCTCCAATTTTGTTGTTCTCCTAATAAGGCAGGATTCCCTTTCAGCGATTTGGCACAATAATAGTTTAGTTTTAGGGAAGAGCGAGTGCATTATACCGCATGCTATAGTAGTCGCCTTTACGTAAGCGTAGAAGCAATCGCATATACAGTCCACTCTAGTTAATATCTCGCGTAATAGGTTTAAGGTTCGACCGGGGAATTAGACTTCGGCAGCCTTAGACACGTGGCTCCACCATTTATGGTCACTTCGGCAGGATTTTGGTCGAATTGTTGAATTAATTAATTAGATAATGCACTCTAATTTATAGAATAGACTTAAATAGTGTTCGTTTAAATTTAAATTTTGATTAGGTACTCGCAAACAGAATTATTCGTTTTATAGCGCTCGTATTTGATTAAATTTAAAGCCTATTAAATAATTGAAACAGTGTAATAGGAACCGTTTGATACGCTTACCCACAATCTTGATAAAATTATTGAGTGCAAATGACGCGTCACCTCGACTCGCTGCGCAGGTGTTCGATTTAATTACGTAATACGGCATACCGAGTGTCCATCCTTCATTGTTTGTGCGTTGTGAGATTAATTGTGATTAACATAACTTCATTATAATAATTTAAAATGGCAGTTAGTGGAAGTGAAATCAAAATTAAAACGCTTTATGCCAAGAGGGACATACTCCTTTCGCGTATGCAGAATATAAGTGATCATATAAAGAACATTAATATAGAAGCAGTGCGGGAAACCTTTTTAAATGAAATTGAAACGGTAGATTCTTTGCGAACGGATTACGAAAGAATATTAGACCAAATTAATCATTTGGAATCACAAATCGACCCGAAATACATAGTGAACTACCAACCGCTGCTGGCATTCGAAGATATGTTGCGTCGCGTGAAAAGAACTGCGAAATCCCTACTATCTCAAAACGAAGCAAAGCCGGAAAAACAGGTACGTCCAAGCGACTCGATTAGGTTGCCGCCAATAGATATTCCGGTATTCAATGGTGATATTAAGACGTGGCCCTTCTTCTTCAGTAGTTTTCAAAACAATATACACAATAACCCATCGTTATCGGACGCCGAAAAATTATATTACTTAATTAGTAAACTTAGTGGCAGGGCACAGTCGATCTGCTCTGGTTTTACACCTACAGCAAACAATTACTTATTAATATTCGAAACGCTTAAAACTAAATATGAAGATAGGAGAATGTTAGCTTCCGAATATTTGAACCAGATATTCGATCTTAAACCTATATCATCCGCGAACATCAACGGCTTAGAGCAGTTTCTAGATAAATTTGTGGCATCGGTGGCTGCACTTAAGAATTTGAAATTTAATGATCTTATGGACGTGGTGTTTCTCCATGTTGCATTAAAGAAATTAGACCCCGACACCGTGCGTGCGTTTGAAATGGAGCATCGTAGCTCGGAGATGCCTTCCTTTCATTCATTAGCATCGTTCGTGCGAGATCAAATAAAGGTGATGCAGCGCTCTCCGAACGTTAAACAGGAGATTAAAAGGTGCGTCGACCGTAGACAGACTCAACCATCTAAAATAGCAGGGTCGTTAACTTACGTAACCGCTACGCCAACATCACTCCAGCATACTTGTATGGTATGTAAAGATAAACACGGTAATTTATATAATTGTGCGACTTTTCGTAAATATTCACCAAGCGAGCGTTATAAATTAGTAAAGACAAACAACCTATGTTTGAACTGCTTAAGCGATAAGCATTTAGTTGCAAAATGCAATTCGAGTTCCGTATGTAGCAAGTGCGCCAGGAAACATCACACGCTATTACATTTTGAAAATAGCAACATAGCGGCGTCAAGTAAAGCGGACAAGGAATTCGCCCCTACTAAGGTCAACGATTCTAGTGGTCGACCTGGTGATGTCGCTCTGTGCTCATTGGCCAATATGGGAGCACAACCTCCTTCAACCGTGTTACTGGGTACGGCACGTATTTTGGTTAGGGATTCGCGTGGAAACGAACAAAGCGTCCGTGCACTGCTGGACAGCGGAGCCCAAAATAGCTTTATAACGCGACAATGTTGTCAGCGCTTAGGCTTAGTAATAAATTAGGCTTAGTAAAAATAATAATATATAATATATATAAAGTCACTTTCATGTCCTGTAATTAAAGGCATCGGAGGCACTAGTAAATCAACACAGGGATATATAAATTTAAAATTTTATTCTCGGATAGATCGTAATGTTAACTTTGATATAAATGCACTAGTAGTAGATAGGGTCACTGAACGGTTGCCAACCGTTTCGGTTGACACCTCGGCAATGATTGAATTTAAGAATTTGACTCTGGCGGACGACACTTACGACGTTCCTGGAAAAATAGACATGCTCATTGGAGCATCGCTTTTCCCTCATCTTTTGTTAAACAATAAGGTCAGGGGCAACTCCTCGCATACCGCGCCTTACGCACTGAAAACCGTATTGGGCTATGTGATCCTTGGCTCCGCCACCATCATAGATAGTATTTCGGCAACCTCTTATTGTGGTATGGCTGTCGAACCGCTCGAGTCGTTAGTCCGCAAATTTTGGGAGATGGAGGAGGTGAACGTCCCACCCATAGCTAGCTCAGATGATAGGTTATGCGAGGAAATTTACGTCCGCACGACCGTTCGTGATCGCGACGGTAGATATAGTGTAGCGCTACCCTTTAAAGGAGATGTTTTATCTCTCGGCGATTCGCGTCAAATGGCGCAAAAACGTTTCTACAGCTTGGAGCGTAGGATGCTCGCTTCACCCCAGTTAAAGGAAGCTTACGACGGCGTCATTAACGAATATATAAGAGAAGGTTACATATCACTTGTGGCTTCGAAATTAGATAACTACGAAGACACGCCGTCGTATTTCATACCACACCACGGAGTCATTAGAGAGGACAAACTTACATCTAAGTTACGTGTAGTGCTCGACGCTAGTGCTAAAACTAGCACTCACCTGTCGCTTAACGATATCCTCTATAGTGGGCAAAATTTACAGGGCAGTTTATTTAATATAATAGTCAATTTTCGTTTGCTTAGTATAGCACTATCCGCCGATATTCGCCAAATGTTTCTTTGCATAGGGGTCCGTGAATGCGACCGTAGATTCCAACGCATTTTATATCGTTTCAACCCAAAGGAACCTCTAATGGTATTTGAATTTAACCGCGTTTGTTTTGGTTTAAAGTCGAGCCCATTTCATGCGTTACGCACGGTGAGACAGCTCGCTCACGATGAAGGTCCCTCTTATCCTAAAGCTAGGAGGGCAATTGAGAGCGGATTATATATGGATGATTTTGTGTACTCGGTCGATAGCGTGGAGGAGGCAACCCTAACCACCGCCGAGGTTATAAGGCTCATGAAATCGGGTCAATTCGATCTTGTGAAGTGGACTAGTAATTCGCGTCCGGTTTTGGATACAATCCCACTATCACACCGTCTTTCGGCGATAAAGGAATTCGACGATTCTGATACACACAAGGTGCTCGGTCTGTGTTGGTCACCAGAGTCCGACGTGTTTAGCCTTAAGGTAAATCCGCCCGTAGAGAAATGCACAAAGCGCACAATACTGTCATGCGTTGCTAGATTATGGGACGTCATGGGTTTCGTAGCTCCGGTGGTATTATACGCTAAGCTTTTAATTAAACAACTTTGGTTATTGGAATGCGACTGGGATGACTCGCCGCCTGACAGCATTGTTCGGTTGTGGCAGCGCTTTAGAGAGGAACTTCCTTTATTAAGAGAAATTAAAATACCGCGTCATATAAACGTAGATAGAAGTAGCGCCATAACAGTCGTTGGGTTTGCAGACACCAGCGAGAAGGCTTACGGGGGCGTTGTATATTTCCACGTCCAGAATAATGCTAGAAATTCGATTAGCCTCATTAGTTCTAAGTCGAGAGTCTCCCCCCGTAAGGTTGTCTCTCTGGCGCGCTTAGAGCTTTGCGCAATATTAGTACTCACCAAGCTTATTACCGCAGTTATCAGCGCATGTAGGGATAGAGTTCACATAGAAAGGATATTTGCCTTTTCCGACTCCACCGTCGCCTTATGCTGGGTTCATTCTTCACCCCACCGTTGGGATACGTTTGTTGCGAACCGAGTGGCCAAGATACAAGACGAGTTAGAAACGCGGAACTTTTATCACGTGTCCGGTACGGAAAACCCCGCCGATTGTCTATCCCGTGGACTCACCCCGATGCAAATAATGGACCACCCGCTTTGGTTCCACGGACCTGCTTGGGTTCACTTGGATCCCTCGCAATGGCCGATAACCGATTTCGAACCTTCGTCAGTGTCACAACCGCCGGAAGAGAAGAGACACGCTCTAGTGGCGAACGTTTCGAGCGAGGTTTCTCCAATCATTGCTTTGGCGAACCGCTTGTCCTCTTGGTCGAAATTATTGCGTAGCGTAATTTACGTTTGTCGATTCGCGAAGCTGTTACCGCGACGCTCGTATGTCTTAGCATCCGATTACAACTATGCCGAGTCGCTAGTATTACGTGAACTTCAACGTGCGCACTTCTCGGAAGAAATTAGAAGATTACAATCGAATAGAACTTGTAGTCGCGCTTTTCAACGCCTTAAGCCATTTTTACAGGATGGGATTGTAAGGGTAGGTGGACGCTTGTCCAACTCGCAATTGAGTTTCGACCAACGGCACCCTATTGTTTTACCGCGTAAAGACCATATCATGAACTTATTAGTCGATTACCATCATAAATTGAACTCGCACGCTGGCCCCGACTTGTTGATGTCGATTTTGCGTCAGAATTATTGGATTCTTTCTGCACGTAGTTTAATACGCAATCGGGTGCACAGATGTATAGCTTGCTTTCGGGCACGCCCCAAGCCGTCATTTTCGGAAATGGCGGAACTTAGATCTTGTAGAGTAATACAATCAGTAAAGCCCTTCACGCACACCGGGTCTGATTTCGCTGGTCCGTTTAAGGTCACGCTCACTCGCGGGCGTGGTATAAGATCCACAAAGGCTTACGTCTGCATTTTCGTATGTCTAACTACTCGAGCGGTGCATATAGAACTCGTTGGTGATCTAAGCACAGCAGGCTTTATGGGCGCATTTAAAAGATTTCTATCCCGCAGAGGCCCTGTAAGTAGATTGTATTCGGATAACGGTACGAACTACGTCGGTGCAAAACGTATTCTATCAGAACTACATGAGCTCTTAGCTAGCAAATATTATAATTCGGAGTTCGCTCACATTCTAGCCGAGAACCGCATTGAGTGGTCTCTGAACGTCCCAGCCGCGAGTCATTTTGGGGGCAATTGGGAGACTAATATCAAGAGTCTAAAGAGTCATTTATACCGAGTAATAGGAGATCAAATTTTGTCCTTCGAAGAGCTAAGTACGGTGCTCGCTCAAATTGAATGCGTAATGAATAGTCGCCCACTTTGTCGTACGTTGTCTAGTGACCCCTCGGAACCGCTGGCTCTAACTCCAGCACATTTTTTGAATTTAACGCCTTTAAAGTTTTTGCCAGCCGCAGATATGGATGAGAACAGACTTAGCATTTCCGCACGCCACAAATTATTAGATCGGTTAGTGCAATCGTTTTGGAAACGATGGAGGATGGAATACTTGCATACTTTGCAGTCTCGACAAAAATGGAACACAGCAACTGAGCCTTTAGCTTTAGGAACTGTAGTTGTGCTCACCAAAGAGAATACGCCGCCTCTCCACTGGCCGTTAGGAATTGTCGAAGAGGTCTTTCCCGGTTCCGACGGAGTAGTTAGGATAGCTCGCGTTAAGACCACGGTTGGGTCTTACTTGCGTCCGGTTGTCCGTTTGTGCCCCCTGCCTCTTCCATAATTTAAATTAGCTTTCTAGATTAAATTGTAGTTGAATTTAAGTAATCTTAGCGTTAGTTAGTTATTTTGTTAGTTGATCTTAGCTCTAGTTGTATTAGTTAATTTTGAAGGAAATCCTTCAAGGGCGGGGGAGATGGTTGCGCGGAAAAAACCATTGGATTATTATATTTGACGGTAGAGGTGCCAAGCCGCTTGTTCCTTTCCGAAAAACGATATCATTCGTACCCTCCTATCGACGCATCGGGGTGGTGGGGTGGGAGGGGCAAGAAGATGATTCTAGAATGTCACGTAATCATCGGAGCCGAGGACGTATAAGACACGCGCGACCGTTGCGCGTCCTCTTTTCCACCGCAGTCGTTGCTGAAACCACACCGCTAGTAGAAACCGCTTTAGCCTGGAAGCAGTCGAGCTCCAGGAGACCCGCCTCACATCGTGTGAGATATAGTCGCGCACCGCCTCTCCCCAGAGTGTCTGTCTAGAAGAAGTACCAGAAGTTGCAGCTATAGTGCTCTACACAAATAGAAGAAACCCCGGTGAGTCAATATTCATTTAATTAGCTCCTGCCTTACATAGTTTAACCCGCTCCAATTTTGTTGTTCTCCTAATAAGGCAGGATTCCCTTTCAGCGATTTGGCACAATAATAGTTTAGTTTTAGGGAAGAGCGAGTGCATTATACCGCATGCTATAGTAGTCGCCTTTACGTAAGCGTAGAAGCAACCGCATATACAGTCCACTTTAGTTAATATCTCGCGTAATAGGTTTAAGGTTCGACCGGGGAATTAGACTTCGGCAGCCTTAGACACGTGGCTCCACCAATTGGCATCACAATATATTTATGAAAATGTAATGTATGTACATAAAAAACATTAATAACTTTTATAAGAATAAAGACATTCATACTTTAAACACTAGGAACATACATAAGCTTGTAATACCAGTTATTAGACTTCACAGAATTCGTAATTCATTTATGTGGCAATGTACACGATTTTACAACAAAATCCCAGAATATTTAAAAAATTTGTTATTAAACAAGTTTAAAAGTTTTATTAAAGGAAAATTGTCCAAAAAAGGTTATTATATGTAATATAAATGAATATATAAATGAAAATAACCCCTGGGAATGAGGTGATCACCACCATGCTGGTTTTATAAAAATTCATTAAAAATAATAATAATAAAGGCATTAAAAATGTAACAAAATAAATTTATTGTAAATTTCAATATGTTTGAAAAAAAAATTCCCGCTGGGTTTCTTGCTGGTTCTTCCCTGGACAGAGGTTTTCTTGCGAACCACTTTCAATATGTATTATATAATAATTTGCGTTGAATAAAATCATTCATTTCATTTCATTATGTTGCCCTCGTTAATGTTCATGTTGGTTAGTTTATTTATGTATATTAAGAACAAAGTAGTACCCAGGATACTGCCCTGTTGAACTCCGATGTTATATCTGATTCATCGCTTAAGTATTCACATATCTTTACTTTTTGCTTATGATCTTTAAGATAGTATTTAAATAAATCTAAGCAAGTACCCCACAAGTCTGTGCACAAGGATTGATTTTACATATTTCCAAGAAATCCTCTTACGCGGCAGACTTAGATTGCAGTTTGTAGAAATCATGAATCTTGGATATCTAATAGTTAGTTATCCATTAAGAAGGTTAGCCGATACTGCTGTACCAACTTTCAACTTGTGGGAGGTAATGTCTAGCTGTAATTATATCAATAGATTAAATAAATAGTTTTATTATTACACTTGACACCAGGATTATTCTTTTGAAAGTATTTTAGAATTTCGATAAGTTTACAATTATGACTTCTTATATTTACTCGAACACTACACATTAAATGAAACTAACTATGAATTTGATCGTGTTAAATTTTGACTTTTGATTCCCGGCGTTTCGGGTGCTGTATAGTAACTAACTTTAATGTCGCACCTATGCTCTCAGTCAGATGAAGCTGTAAGAGTCGTATAGACTAACAGCGCTAACATCCAGAAAATAGAGGTGTCGCACCTTTGACAAACTGTGGCACGTGCTGAGGCGGTGCGGCACATAAAAGACCGTATCTTAGCGACCAGAATGTACAACAAGGAAAATAAAATTAAAAAAACGACTCAAAATGAAAAGTAATAGCACAAAAAGGCTTCTGGTTGCGCGGAAAACCATTCGTATTATTTATATTTGGACGGTAGGTGCCAAGTCGTTTATTCCTTTCCAAAACGATATCGTTCATACCCTCCTATCGACACATCGGGGTGGTGGGGTGGGAGGGGAAAGAAGATGATTCTAGAATGTCACGTAATCATCGGAACCGAGGATATATAAGGCACGCGCGACCGACGCGGGCCACCTCTTCCCGCCGCGCTCGTTGTTGAAACTACAACGCTTCTCTCCCGACGTACCCCTGGGGCCCCAGAGTGTCTGTCCAGAAGATGTTCCGGAAGTCGCAGCTATAGTGCTCAACAAGTAGAAGAAACCCCGGTGAGTCAACATTCCTTTAATTACTGCCTGCCTGATATAATTGTTTTAACCCGCTCCAATTTTGTTATTCTCCTAATCAGGCAGGATTCCCTTTCATCGATTTGGCACAATAATAGTTTTAGTTTTAGGGAAGAGCGAGTGAATTGTACCGCATGCTATAGTAGTCGCTTTTACGTAAGCGTAGAAGCAATCGCATATACAGTCCACTTTAGTTAATATCTCGCGCAATAGGTTTAAGGTTCGACCGGGGAATTAGATCTTCGGCAGCCTTAGACACGTGGCTCCACCATTTTATGGTCACTTCGGCAGGATTTAGTGGTCGTCCAATTATTTCTGGTCGAATTATTAAATTAATTATTTAGATAATGCACTCTAATTTATGGAATAGACTTAAATAGTGTTCGTTTAAATTTAAATTTTGATTATGTACTCGCAAACAGAATTATTCGTTTTATAGCGCTCGTATTTGGTAAAATTTAAAGCTTATTAAATAATTGAAACAGTGTAATAGGAACCGTTTGATACGCTTACCCCACAATTTTGATAAAAATATTGAGTTTAGCGAACAACGCGTCACCTCGACTCGCTGTGCAGGTGTTCGATTTAATTACGTAATACGGCATACCGAGTGTCCATCCTTCATTGTTTGTGCGTTGTGAGATTAATTGTGATTAACATAACTTCATTATAATAATTTAAAATGGCAGTTAGTGGAAGTGAAATCAAAATTAAAACGCTTTATGCCAAGAGGGACATACTCCTTTTACGTATGCAGAATATAAGTGATCATATAAAGAACATTAATATAGAAGCAGTGCGGGAAACCTTTTTAAATGAAATTGAAACGGTAGATTCTTTGCGAACGGATTACGAAAGAATATTAGACCAAATTAATCATTTGGAATCACAAATCGACCCGAAATACATAGTGAACTACCAACCGCTGCTGGCATTCGAAGATATGTTGCGTCGCGTGAAAAGAACTGCGAAATCCCTACAATCTCAAAACGAAGCAAAGCCGGAAACACATGTACGTCCACGTGACTCAATTAGGTTGCCGCCAATAGATATTCCGGTATTCAATGGTGATATTAAGACGTGGCCCTTCTTCTTCAGTAGTTTTCAAAACAATATACACAATAACCCATAGTTATCGGACGCTGAAAAATTATATTACTTAATTAGTAAACTTAGTGGCAGGGCACAGTCGATCTGCTCTGGTTTCACACCTACAGCAAACAATTACTTATTAATATTCGAAACGCTTAAAATTAAATATGAAGATAGGAGAATGTTAGCTTCCGAATATTTGAACCAGATATTCGATCTTAAACCTATATCATCCGCGAACATCAACGGCTTAGAGCAGTTTCTAGATAAATTTGTGGCATCGGTGGCTGCACTTAAGAATTTGAAATTTAATGACCTTATGGACGTGGTGTTTCTCCATATTTCACTAAAGAAATTAGAACCCGACACCGTGCGTGCGTTTGAAATGGAGCATCGTAGCTCGGAGATGCCTTCCTTACATTCATTAGCATCGTTCGTGCGAGATCAAATAAAGGTGATGCAGCGCTCTCCGAACGTTAAACAGGAGATTAAAAGGTGTGTCGACCGTAGACAGACTCAACCATCTAAAATATCATCACTTCAGCATACGTGTATCGTATGTAAAGATAAACACGGTAATTTATATAATTGTGCGACTTTTCGTAAATATTCACCAAGCGAACGTTATAAATTAGTAAAGACAAACAACCTATGTTTGAACTGCTTAAGCGATAAGCATTTAGTTGCATAATGCAATTCGAGTTCCATATGTAGCAAGTGCGCCAGGAAACATCACACGCTATTACATTTTGAAAATAGCAACATAGCGGCGTCAAGTAAAGCGGACAAGGAACTCACCCCTACTAAGGTCAACGATTCTAGCGGTCGACCTGGTGATGTCGCTCTGTGCTCATTGGCAAATATGGGAGCACAACCTCCTTCAACCGTGTTACTGGGTACGGCACGTATTTTGGTTAGGGATTCGCGTGGAAACGAACAAAGCGTCCGTGCACTGCTGGACAGCGGAGCCCAAAATAGCTTTATAACGCGACAATGTTGTCAGCGCTTAGGCTTAGTAATAAATTAGGCTTAGTAAAAATAATAATATATAATATATATAAAGTCACTTTCATGTCCTGTAGTTAAAGGCATCGGAGGTACTAGTAAAGCTACCCAGGGTTATATAAATTAAAAATTTTATTCTCGGATAGATCGTAATGTTAACTTTGATATAAATGCACTAGTAGTAGATAGGGTCACTGAACGGTTGCCAACCGTTTCGGTTGACACCTCGGCATTGATTGAATTTAAAAATTTGACACTAGCGGACGACACTTACGCCGTTCCTGGAAACATAGACATGCTCATTGGAGCATCGCTTTTCCCTCATCTTTTGTTAAACAATATGGTCAGGGGCAACTCCTCGCATACCGCGCCTTAGGCACTGAAAACCGTATTGGGCTATGTAATCCTTGGCTCCGCCACCATCATAGATAGTATTTCGGCAACCTCTTATTGTGGTATGGCTGTCGAACCGCTCGAGTCGTTAGTCCGCAAATTTTGGGAGATGGAGGAGGTGAACGTCCCACCCATAGCTAGCTCAGATGACAGGTTATGCGAGGAAATTTACGTCCGCACGACCGTTCGTGATCGCGACGGTAGATATAGTGTAGCGCTACCCTTTAAGGGAGATGTTTTATCTCTCGGCGATTCGCGTCAAATGGCGGAAAAACGTTTCTACAGCTTGGAGCGTAGGATGCTCGCTTCACCCCAGTTAAAGGAAGCTTACGACGGCGTCATTAACGAATATATAAGAGAAGGTTACATATCACTTGTGGCTTCGAAATTAGATAACTACAAAGACACGCCGTCGTATTTCATACCACATCACGGGGTCATTAGGGAGGACAAACTTACATCTAAATTACGTGTAGTGCTCGACGCTAGTGCTAAAACTAGCACTCACCTGTCGCTTAACGATATCCTCTATAGTGGGCAAAATTTACAGGGCAGTTTATTTAATATAATAGCCAATTTTCGTTTGTTTAGTATAGCACTATCCGCCGATATTCGCCAGATGTTTCTTTGCATAGGGGTCCGTGAATGCGACCGTAGATTTCAACGCATTTTATATCGTTTCAACCCAAAGGAACCTCTAATGGTGTTTGAATTTAACCGCGTTTGTTTTGGTTTAAGTCGAGCCCATTTCATGCGTTACGCACGGTGAGACAGCTCGCTCACGATGAAGGTCCCTCTTATCCTAAAGCTAAGAGGGCAATTGATAGCGGATTATATATGATGGATGGATGGATGATTTTGTGTACTCGGTCGATAGCGTGGAGGAGGCAACCCTAACCACCGCCGAGGTTATAAGGCTCATGAAATCGGGTCAATTCGATCTTGTGAAGTGGACTAGTAATTCGCGTCCGGTTTTAGATACAATCCCACTATCACACCGTCTTTCGGCGATAAAGGAATTCGACGATTCTGATACACACAAGGCGCTCGGTCTGTGTTGGTCACCAGAGTCCGACGTGTTTAGCCTTAAGGTAAATCCGCCCGTAGAGAAATTCACAAAGCGCACAATACTGTCATGCGTTGCTAGATTATGGGACGTCATGGGTTTCGTAGCTCCGGTGGTATTATACGCTAAGCTTTTGATTAAACAACTTTGGTTATTTGAATGCGACTGGGATGACTCGCCGCCTGACAGCATCGTTCGGTTGTGGCAGCGTTTTAGAGAGGAACTTCCTTTATTAAGAGAAATTAAAATACCGCGTCATATAAACGTAGATAGAAATAGCGTCATAACGGTCGTTGGGTTTGCAGACGCCAGCGAGAAGGCTTACGGGGGCGTTGTATATTTCCACGTCCAGAATAATGCTAGAAATTCGATTAGCCTCATTAGTTCTAAGTCGAGAGTCTCCCCCCGTAAGGTTGTCTCTCTGACGCGCTTAGAGCTTTGCGCAATATTAGTACTCACCAAGCTTATTACCGCAGTTATCAGCGCATGTAGGGATAGAGTTCACATAGAAAGGATATTTGCCTTTTCCGACTCCACCGTTGCCTTATGCTGGGTTCATTCTTCACCCCACCGTTGGGATACGTTTGTCGCGAACCGAGTGGCCAAGATCCAAGACGAGTTAGAAACGCGGAACTTTTATCACGTGTCCGGTACGGAAAACCCCGCCGATTGTCTATCCCGTGGACTCACCCCGATGCAAATAATGGACCACCCACTTTGGTTCCACGGACCTGCTTGGGTTCACTTGGATCCCTCGCAATGGCCGATAACCGATTTCGAACCTTCGTCAGTGTCACAACCGCCGGAAGAGAAGAGACACGCTCTAGTGGCGAACGTTTCGAGCGAGGTTTCTCCAATCATTGCTTTGGCGAACCGCTTGTCCTCTTGGTCGAAATTATTGCGTAGCGTAATTTACGTTTGTCGATTCGCGAAGCTTTTGCCACAACGTTCGTATGTCTTAGCATCCGATTACAACTATGCCGAGTCGCTAGTATTGCGTGAACTACAACGTGCGCACTTCTCTGAATAAATTAGAAGATTACAATCGAATAGAGCTTGTAGTCAAGCCTTTCAACGCCTTAAGCCATTTTTACAAGATGGGATTGTAAGGGTAGGTGAACGCTTGTCCAACTCCCAATTGAGTTTCGACTAACGGCACCCTATTGTTTTACCGCGTAAAGACCATATCATGAACTTATTTGTCGATTACCATCATAAATTGAACTCGCACGCTGGCCCCGACTTGTTGATGTCGATTTTGCGTCAGAATTATTGGATTCTTTCTGCACGTAGTTTAATACGCAATCGGGTGCACAGATGTATAGCTTGCTTTCGGGCACGCCCCAAGCCGTCATTTCCGGAAATGGCGGAACTTAGATCTTGTAGAGTAATACAATCGGTAAAGCCCTTCACGCACACCGGGTCTGATTTCGCTGGTCCGTTTAAGGTCACGCTCACTCGCGGGCGTGGTATAAGATCCACAAAGGCTTACGTCTGCATTTTCGTATGTCTAACTACTCGAGCGGTGCATATAGAACTCGTTGGTGATCTAAGCACAGCAGGCTTTATGGGTGCATTTAAAAGATTTCTTTCCCGCCGTGGCCCTGTAAGTAAATTATATTCGGATAACGGTACGAACTACGTCGGTGCAAAACGTATTCTATCAGAACTACATGAGCTCTTAGCTAGCAAGTATTATAATTCGGAGTTCGCTCACATTCTAGCCGAGAACCACATTGAGTGGTCTCTGAACGTCCCAGCCGCGAGTCATTTTGAAGGCAATTGGGAGACTAATATTAAGAGTCTAAAGAGTCACTTATACCGAGTAATAGGAGATCAAATTTTGTCCTTCGAAGAGCTAAGTACGGTGCTCGCTCAAATTGAATGCGTAATGAATAGTCGCCCACTTTGTCGTACGTTGTCTAGTGACCCCTCGGAACCGCTGGCTCTAACTCCAGCACACTTTTTGAATTTAACGCCTTTAAAGTATTTGTCCGCAGCAGATATGGATGAGAACAGACTTAGCATTTCCACACGCCACAAATTATTAGATCGGTTAGTGCAATCGTTTTGGAAACGATGGAGGATGGAATACTTGCATACTTTGCAGTCTCGGCAAAAATGGAACACAGCAACTGAGCCTTTAGCTGTAGGAACTGTAGTTGTGCTCACCAAAGAGAATACGCCGCCTCTCCACTGGCCGTTAGGAATTGTCGAAGAGGTCTTTCCCGGTTCCGACGGAGTAATTAGGATAGCTCGCGTTAAGACCACGGTTGGGTCTTACCTGCGTCGTGTTGTCCGTTTGTGCCCCCTGCCTTTTACATAATTTAAATTAGCTTTCTAGATTAAATTGTAGTTGAATTTAGGTAATCTTAGCGTTAGTTAGTTATTTTGTTAGTTGATCTTAGCTCTAGTTGTTTTAGTTAATTTTGAAGGAAATCCTTCAAGGGCGGGGAAATTGGTTGCGCGGAAAACCATTCGTATTATTTATATTTGGACGGTAGGTGCCAAGTCGTTTATTCCTTTCCAAAACGATATCGTTCATACCCTCCTATCGACATATCGGGGTGGTGGGGTGGGAGGGGAAAGAAGATGATTCTAGAATGTCACGTAATCATCGGAACCGAGGATATATAAGGCACGCGCGACCGACGCGGGCCGCCTCTTCCCGCCGCGCTCGTCGTTGAAACTACAACGCTTCTCTCCCGACGTACCCCTGGGGCCCCAGAGTATCTGTCCAGAAGAAGTTCCGGAAGTCGCAGCTATAGTGCTCAACAAGTAGAAGAAACCCCGGTGAGTCAACATTCCTTTAATTACTTCCTGCCTGATATAATTGTTTTAACCCGCTCCAATTTTGTTTTTCTCCTAATCAGGCAGGATTCCCTTAGTCCCAGTAGTCGCTTTTACGTAAGCGTAGAAGCAATCGCATACAAAGTCCACTTTAGTTAATATCTCGCGCAATAGGTTTAAGGTTCGACCGGGGAATTAGATCTTCGGCAGCCTTAGACACGTGGCTCCACCAGCTTCGATGGCAGTAACAGTATTTAGAGAAAAAAGTTACAGGTTTGCAAGGAATACTAGATTCGCTGACAGAGAGATCTTTGATAAATAAAGAAAACAAACAGGTACTAGAAAAGATAGGAACTGAAGAAAACGAATTTTTAAAAAGTTAATTACTTAAAAGTAAGTCAGGAAAACCGCCCGGAACTATTTCACAGAGTTAAGATGTTTCGCCCTGACACTTGATTATTAATGAAAATTCTTTCGCTATATAAGTAAAACTTTTAAACCATGTTTACCTGCACCACAGACATTGACATTGCTAGCAGCCAAAGGTATTATGGCTATGTCCACTACGGATTTGATATTATATCCGATAATTTCGATGAAGCTAATGACGCACTAGTATTTTTATTTATATTTCTGTCCCCAATAGATGGCATAACGACCTGGTAAGACATGCAGGAAGTCGATGAATGCAGGTGGATCAATACCGTGCTTTGTGGCATCCCTTGGGGGAGGTCTATGTTCAGCAGCGGACTTGTGAAGGTAACTCTGTGTACAGGGTAGGGCATCGAAGAGCATTCTGTGTACTTTCGAAGGGTAATGAATGAAAAAACACTAAAAGTCACTTTTACCATGGTTGAATTTCTGCGGACTATGATGATTTGCTTATACCGATAAGAATATCGACATAGTCCTCGCATTACGTTGCTTACGCATGTAGACAGAGGCACCAGTGTATCGACACGTGTGCAATTTGATGGAATGCATAAATGCAATGAACACAAGCACAATTGCTTTCGTGTGCGTGTATAGTGACGCAATTCAATTTTGCATTTGTGGTGAAGTATACAGTAGTGTGTTTTCATCACCTTACCCCGAAAGTGACAGATTTTTTATTTAGGAATAAACACGCATGGCCTCTCAAAGGTTCCAATGCACTTTGTATATTGTAAGAACATCCGTGAGCGCGTACACCAAAAGTCACGAAAGGTTCATCGTAATGGGATGAACGGTATATGAACGCATAGAAGACATAAAAACAAACAAACTTTCATTTTTATGTAAGTATAAGATAGGAGCTGTAATAGCTGAAAACTATAAAATAATGAATTATATTGACAACACGCCTGCCAACCATTAAAATAATCCTCTATCTAAGAAAATAACTTGTAACGTACGTGTACATGTCATAATTAAGCCGGTAGTTGTTGGAAACACTATGCTCGTAGTTGTTGACGATTATGTTTACTTAGGACAAAAAGTTCGATTAGGTAAGTCTAAGAAACTTGAAACATGATTGTATCAACGTGTGTTTCTAGTGATAACATTTATAGATCTGATAATTAATAACAAGTGAAATTTTATATATATTTTTTAATTTTACAACCCACTACGGAACGGAGAAAGTATATGCGTTTAGGGTGAGAGGTTATTTGTTTGTTTTTGTGTGCAAACGAATGTTCCCATTTATCTCCAAAACGGGTAGACCGATTTAGATACGGTTTTCTGTAGAGGGCTTGTGATAGGTGTTATGGTATTAACTCGCTAGGAGGCGCTACATTGAACATTTTTTGTGCAAATGAATATTCCCATTTATCTCGACAACTGTTAGACCACTTTGGATAGGGTTTTTTGTAAAGGATTTGTGACACATCGGCGATGGTCCTTAGATAGTGGTTACGATACTAACTCGCCAGAAGACGCTGCAATAAACATTTTTCGTGTAAACGAATGTTCCCATTTATCTACAAAAAGATTGGACCACTTTAGATACAATTTTCTGTAAAGGGTTTTTGACTCATCGGCTATGGCCCTTCGATAGTGGTTATGATGTTAAATCGTCTGAGGAAGCTGTAATAAATATCTTTTGTGCAAACTTGTCACGCTGGTGTTGTGTGAGAGTGTGGTCCATCTATCGTCGAGCTGACCCATTCGTGCTGCAACCATAACACAACTGCAGTGTGACTCTAGCACGTGAAAAGTTGTCCCTTGTACGTCATAATATGCAACTCTAGGACAGTGGCGGTCCTAGCAAAATTTTTGGGTGATGCGAGATCTCATAGTGGCACCCCTCTAAACACAAACCCTTAGTGTTCCTATACTATCCAGTTGCTTTGTCGTGATTTTCAATAGTTTTAAACCTGTCAAATATCTACAGGTATATAAGCGAGGCAAGCACAGTTGTGTCTGTCGCTCTTGCCGTAGCAGTTGTTCTTGTTCTGCTTAATTCGCGTTAAAGAAATGTCGATTACGCTCGAATTACTCTGTTGCGCTCGACAACACCACTATGTTTGCCTTGCTGCGGTGACTAGTTATACAGATTATTTCCCATAATAAGAGTTAATTATCCTGTTTGACAACTTCTATTTAAACTGTTTTTCTGCAGACAGTGTGAAAAAAGTTATAAGTACTACCAACAACAAACTCAATGAAAAGCCTAGATGGCTAGCTTTCTGGCTTATGCGTTTGTAATTTTTTTATTAAGTCGGAATAATTTAACTTCTGGGCAACAGAATTTTCTATGGAAAAGATTCCAAGATATGACAATCTTTCCTGACATATAGTAGAAACGTAGGCAAATTTTTAAATGTTTTGATGTACTAAACCTTCGTTTCCGTTTAACGACAGTTATATCTTTATTCTATACCTTTAAACGAGCAATTCTTATATATATATATATATATATACTTTTTGTTAGCTCAACCAGCATACATGTTGGAGTGGACTTACATAATATTCGTAAAATATTATCCTGGGAGGCGATCTGATGAAACACACGGGAGGTCAATGGACACAGGTGGCACAGGACCTTGCTTTGTGGCGGACCTTTGATGGGCTAAAATGTTGTTAATGATGACGTTACTATCTTGCACTTTTTGCAAACACTTTCATATATTATATGTCGTCATTATCATCATTACACTTTGCACATATTTTATGACAAAAAAATGAAATAATTAGTATCTATGTCTTCTTTTATACATTAAACTATTATTTTTTGCTTTCTAAAGAGCTTAGCGCTCCTTTATTATGATAATATAATGTTAATATAATAAATTTTGAATTGTTGCACTTGATTTATTTATTCTTATAAAATTTTTGCTATCAGGTGTGTGATACAGAATCTATTAAAACACCAAACCCATGAATTGAGATATACAGTCAACGTATCTTTTGATTCAATTAACGATGATTTCGATCCGGAGGAATATAAATGATTAACCCTTTTGTAGTTTCTCCATTATACATATATATATATATATATATATATATATATATATATATATATATATATATATATATATATATATATATATATATATATATATATATATATATATATATATATTATCAGAATCTCCGAATCGGCTCCAACGATTTTCATAAAATTTAGTGGTGTCCAGGGAGTTTCGGGGGCAATAACTCGATCTAGCTAGGATTTATTTTTAGAAAATGTCTTTTTGTACGTGTTTTTAGGCAATGAAAAACTGCTACAATGTAAGAAGGTAAATTTTGACACTTTATTAATAATCGTAATAACTCAATAGGATATCGAGCGGTCGTGAAATCGTTATGCCTCGGTTCGCGTCCCGTCTTGGGTCCGACATTTTTTCCTTTTTTTTCAAGTTCCCTTCTTTTGTGAGAAAATCTATTATTTCGAGCCCTTTTTTTAGTTTTTTTAAATATGAAAATTTTAATTAAACTAATTGCACTCATATTTTTTTATTCAATTATCCAGTTCAGTTTTTTCTATTATGTCAATAAGATCAAAAAATATTATTCATGTAATTTGTATCTAAATGTAACTTTATAAAAACCGTGTTTCCTTAATTGAGTCGAGCATGGATCTTAATAAACTTTAATTAATTGAATTTTTGTTTTATTATGTTATAGTTTATGTAAAGGGGAAGACTTCCGCCATAAAAGGCTTTTTTAGCTCTCTCTTGCGACATTCGGTGAAGAAAAATTTACTTTATTTATAACGTTTATGCTTGTTATCAGGAAAAAAGACTTTATTATCAGGATATGACGGCTCCTTGGTGCAGTGGCTTTGCAATGAGTTGCAGCGCTAAGAGTTGCGTGTTCGAATCCCGCACGTAACAAGTATTTACATAAGCTACAATGCAAATAATTATTACGGGTCTGAATAAGCATCCTTGTGTTTATGTATACATTACACATGGTAGAGCCATGCTGCAGTTATATTAGTAGTATAGTTGTAGAGCGAATGGGTCGGCTCGACCAGGGAAGGACCACGCTCTCACAGAATACCAGCGTAAAATAGCAGCTTAATGTTGATGTGTTTCTTATGGTGAGTGTAGAGAACCGGAGACCCTTTTTACTGGAAACGAGGCATTCCACATGAGTCCCCATGGATGACAAAGCACCTGCATTTTGATTCGTAATCGAGGATAGATGTAGATGTCTATGGGCCACAGCAACCACTTTCCATCAGGTGGACTGTGTGCTCGTTTGTCATCTTATCCTATTCAAAAATGTATACAAACTACCCCCAGCCCCACGATGCAGAAAAATATCCTAGTGTGGAGTTAACGTTTTATAAATAAATTAAGAATCTAATTCAATAAAATGTCTTTCATATTAACGCAAAATTTTACATGAGTATCGCTTTAAAAAAAACAAGACCTAGAACGTGTGAGCTATTTCCCGGATAATAAATATAACGTTCTTATCTCGATTAAAGTGTTTTAAAAATCAATTCGATAAAAATTCAATTGATTATATCACGTTTGCGCATATTTTTTACGAGGATGTACTATTTATTTCAAGAATGCATATATTCTCGAGCGTCAAACTCGTGTCTAGAATATTATATTATCATAATATAAACTAGTAAGCCCTCTGATATAATATGTACCTTCTTGAATTTGTAATGTGACATCTAAATTGTTATGCTTTACGAATCGGTGAAGTCGACCGCGGAAGGATTCGGTTGCGGCTCACAATAAATACCACCATAAAATAGCAGGATAATGCCGCTACGTTTTGTGTATGGTGAGTGGAGTATAGATACCACGACCACGTCCAAATGGCTGCGGATTCGTTGCTACAGCAGATCCCCTCCGCAGAGATCGTGATCCTCGGCGACTTTAACGCCCATCACGCCGAATGGCTCGGTTCACGTTTGACCGATCATGCGGGGAGATCTGTTCATGATTTTGCCTTGGCATATGGTCTGACACAACTGGTTACTTCGCCTACGCGGATTCCAGATGTGGAGGATCATGCACCTTCCCTGTTGGACCTTCTGCTGACCTCTCACCCGGACGGATATCAGATTTCCGTCGACGCCCCTTTAGGCTCCTCGGACCATTGTCTGGTCCGGAGTGTTGTGCCACTCATGCTGAAATCGCGGTTGCATTCTGCAGGCTGCCGCCGTGTTTGGCACTATAGGTCAGCCGATTGGGATGGGATGCGGTCTTTCTTTGCATCCTACCCTTGGGGGCGGGTTTGCTTCTCGCCGGATGATCCCAACGTTGTTGCGGATTCTGTTACTGATGTGGTGTGACTCATCAACTTTAGACAAACAATTATAACAAGGTGAGAAAAAAAGAAAATTAATGTACAAGAGCACAGTTAAATGTTAATTTCAATGGATAATTCAGTAAAGCAGACTCAATGTGCACTCACATGTCGCACTACTATGTTTTTAAACAAATTTAGTTTTAACTACTTTAATAATAGCATATAAAATGCCAGTAACACATATTGATTTATCAATATCTATAATATTATATGTAGATTACTTACAGTATGGATAAAAGATACCGAGACCAACTTGATTTATATGATCGATAGTGTAATAAACCGAACAAAATCGCAGACTCCAGCAATGCATGACCTGTCGAAAATAAGGACGCATCGGCAACTGGACTGCAACATCTGTTTCCGGTTTGAGCAGGGGTGTGATTTGGTGACGCTGTTATCTCACCACAATGTACTATAACGCAACCAAAGCCTAAATCACGCCATCGAAGTTTCGAACGACTCTGCGTATTTAAATTAATAATGAAAACTTTACATGGCAGAAAATCTCCTGTTTTCCACTGACGTCCAAAAAATCTAGCACCAAGCATGTGGTGGGAAGTAATATTTCCCAAAATACTGCAAAAAGCTGATAGTGATTACAGACTTCCCAGAAAATTTGTATTACAGGTCAGCCAACGCACGGAGAAGCCTGGAATCTATAATTATATACTAGATGACCCCCGATATCATATCAAACTTCATAAACCACAAATCCTCGAAAAAGCACATATATTCCTACCAAGGATGATACATGAGGCTTGTCGTGAAGCGACAATAAAAAACTAAAGAACCTAACTTAACTACAACGAAAATAACCAAAATAAAATAAATTATTTAAAAATTTGAAAAATTTTACAGTTTCTTTTATAAAAAAAGGTATGAAGGTGATGATGGGTTGTAATGAAGATAGTGATTTACAATATTATAAAAAAAACAAAGATAAAGATACTGCAACGAAGAATGCACAGGTTATGCCTATGATAGGTGCACAGCTCCTGCTCTAGGTACACGCAGAATCTGGAGAAAGCACACGCAGCGTCTGGAGAAGGTACACGCAGCGTTTGGAGTAGGCACACGCGGCGCTTGAAGTAGGCAAACACAACTTCCGGAGTAGACACACACAGCGTCCGGAATAGACACGCAGCGTCTGGAGTAGGTCCACGCAACGTCTGGAGTAGGCACGCAGCGTTTGAAGTAGGTACACGCGGCGCTTGAAGTAGGCAAACACAACTTCCGGAGTAGACACACACAGCGTCCGGAATAGACACGCAGCGTCTGGAGTAGGTCCACGCAACGTCTGGAGTAGGCACGCAGCGTTTGAAGTAGGTACACGCGGCGCTTGAAGTAGGCAAACACAACTTCCGGAGTAGACACACACAGCGTCCGGAATAGACACGCAGCGTCTGGAGTAGGTCCACGCAACGTCTGGAGTAGGCACGCTAGGCGACGACTTAAGGAGCGGGCAGAGGCTTGCAGGATCCCGAGGCAGTGCGGAAAAGGCCTTTAGGAGATGCTTCAAGTATCAAAGCTCAAGTCAGACTCCCCCATTCGCCGATTGTTCGGCTTATTTTCCCTTTTTGACGGATCTGGCATAAGAACGGAAAATTATTCTCATTAAATTTGAAATTATTTAAATTAAAAGCAAATTCTTGTAAATGGCCAAGAAGAAAGGAGTATTTTGAAGTAAAAACATCAGGCCGGTAACGATATTTGAATAAAAATTGCCATGACAACCTGATAAACAACGATGTCAAAACATGTCAAATTTTGGTTTTAGGCTCGTAATACAGAAACGGCAAGATTTAAGTGAAAAATGAGATATTATTTATATAGAAAAAAAAAGTAGCGCAACAGCGCGCACGAAACCCGAAATTGCAGAGTTACGGAGAACTAAATAAAAGGCCGAAAAAGGTAGACTCCATTGACACCGATTTAAAAAGTGCTGATAGCATGAAAAATACGAAGTGAAAATGATTTGTTATTGTGTTCTTATGAATTAAAAATATTACAGGATCCTATGGAAATAAAGGTGATGCAAAATATCAAGTTTTGAGGCGAATGCAGAACATCAAAAACAGAATGGAAAAATAAATTTAAAATAGTGTAAAATGATATGTAAGTATGTATAAGCATAACACTACAGGCTATTGAAATTGAAAAAAAAACCATCTTAAATATTGAAGGCGGCTGGGCCCTCTGCCTATCACCGTAAGACTTCAACATACAGTAAGTTCATTCTGCATAGATTGTACCTAAAAAATAAGCTAAAGGAACACCAGGGTAGCTTTGACCCTCTATACTAGACCCTCTAGACCTATGGATAAATATAATATACTATATAAACTATAGTTAACACAACTAAAAACTATAGTTACTATATACTATACTATAAACTAAGAAGATATAAATAAGTCATTTTAAACGCGATAAAATCCGTAAAATTATTTTTATTCAATCCTCGTTACCTTCAACATTAAATTATATTTCAAGTAGAACATGTCTAAAATTTAATATATAACCTATTTATAAAATTTCTAGGAATATTCGTAAACTTCCTTACACATGGTTACACCACCGAAATATCGATGGCGTCAAACACTCGCCTAATATAAAAAGCAAGGTAACGTCGATTTAAGAGTATTTTGTTATCAGTGGCTGAACTGTGAATTACAATGATGTTGCAGTTATTTGTCATTTGTTTATCAATTACTTTATTCTTGTTGTATTATTTATCTACTAAGAATTTTAATTATTGGAAGGTAAGGAATGTGCCATATTTGAAACCTTTGCCATTATTTGGTAATTATCGTGATTATATTTTACTGAAAGAATGGGGCCCAATGATTACACACCGTATATGTAAAGAGTTCCCCAAGGAGCCTTTAATCGGCGCTTTCTATGGTACAGAACCCTCGCTTATAGTTCAAGATCCAGAGTTAATAAAAGTGATTACTACAAAAGACTTCTATTACTTTAACAGTAGAGAGGTAGCTGATTATACAGACAAAGAGATTATAACTCAAAATCTTTTCTTCATTCACGGAGACAAATGGAAGGTGGTACGCCAAAATCTAACCCCATTGTTTACTTCAGCGAAAATGAAGAACATGTTCTATTTGATTGCGAAATGCTCGCGAATGCTGGAGAAATTGCTAGAAGAAGAGAGCACGATATCGCCAATTATAGAAGTGCGCTCTCTTATGGCGCGTTATACCATGGACTGCATTGGCTCTTGCGCCTTCGGTGTGGAAACTAACACAATGAAAAAATGTGACACTCCCAATCCCTACACAATAATGGGCGAAAAAATATTTGAAAATTCTTCAACCAGAGCCATCAAATTATATACCAGAGCGATGTGGCCTGCAGTGTTCTACTCGTTGGGTTATCAGATCTTCCCAAATGAAATAATATCGTTCTTTAAAAAGTTACTGATCGGTGTATTCGAGAGCAGGCAATACAAGCCATCAACTAGAAACGACTTTGTAGATCTTGTATTAAATTTGAAACAAAATGAGTTTGTAACCGGCGATAGCATCTCTAATCTAAAAACTGGAGAGGGAAAGAAAGTACATCTAGAAGTGAACGATGATTTGTTAATCGCGCAGTGTGTTTTATTCTTCTCAGCTGGTTATGAGACATCAGCTACAACACTTAGCTTAACTCTTTATGAACTGGCAAAGAACCAGGAAGCACAGTTAAAAGCCATAGCAGAAGTAGACGAGTATATTCATCGCCATGGGGGAAAAATTGAGTACGATTGCGTGAATGAGTTGCCCTACGTCGAAGCGTGTATAGATGAGGCTCTTCGTTTATATCCAGTCTTGAGCACCATCACCAGGGAGTTGGTTGAAGATTACACGCTACCAACAGGTTTGCGTCTAGACAAGGGAATGCGCATTCATATTCCAGTCTATCGTCTACATCACAACCCGGATTACTTTCCGAATACTGAAAATTTCCTACCGGAACGATTTCTTGCAAATGAGAGGGAGAAAATCAAACCCTTCACCTTTATTCCTTTCGGATTAGGACAAAGAGTTTGCATCGGTAAGTTTTTTTTTTAAATACGGCTTTATTCAAATTTGCCTTTTTCACATTTTTTATTTTTAGCGATATATAAAGCATGAAAGAAAAAAGAAACCGTCATATTTACGGATGAGCATTGTTTATAGCCAAGAGGACGTAGATAAACAATGATAGATCCAACAGGTGAAGAGTCAATATAATTACGGACCATGACGCATGCCATCTTAGTCCTCAAAAGTGACAATACATCTGTAGCCTTCTTTTATTTATTTTGGTGGGAATTGTCCATGGGCTGCAGTCATATACTTACCGTCAGATAGGTTGTAAGTTTGTTACTAAATTATTTAAAAATGCGTACACTGAAAACATTTTCTATAATAAGCTCGTTGTAGACTTCATGTTTTCGTTTCCATGTTGTAAAATACCAATATTTTTTCTCTCCACATACTCAGACCGGTTCAAAAACAAATCTTGTTTTGTACATGTTGTTTTATATTTTTATCACGTACGTTTCCGTTGATATAATAGGTAAATGATTTTATTGTTTTTTTAGTAGCAACGTTTACATTTTTAATTTAGTTAATGATTTAATTAAAATTAACAGCAAATTAAAGTTAATATAAACTTGTATTTACTTTCATTATTAGTCACTTTTTAGCCGACTTCAAAAAGTAGAGGTTACCAAAGTCGACTTTTTTTTAATTTATTTATCGAAAGTATTCTTACGTATTTGCTTGATTTGTACCATTAAACCAATAATGGTTTGTACTGGTACTCACATTCGCAAGTAACACACTGCTTAACATAAATATTTAATTAACTTGTTTAAAGTTAAAAAAAATTTTAACTTTAAACAAGTTGATTAAATATTTAAATATACGTTCTCTTTATTGTGTAAGTGGTAAGCACCCATTTGCAATTCTCACATGGGACTGTTCATAATTAGCGCAACCGATGTTTTTTTTTATATATAGGAAAAGGGTGACAAGCGAGCACACAGTCCACCTGATGGTAAGTGGTTGATGTGGCCCATAGACATCTACATCAATCCTCGATTGCGAATCAAAATGTAGATGCGTTGTCAGCCTTGAGAACTAAGATGGAATGCCTCTTTTCCAGTAAAAAGGGTCTCCGGTTCTCTACACTCACCATACGAAACACAGCAGCATTAAGCTGCTATTTGACGCTGGTATTCTGTGAGAGCGTGGTCCTTCCCCGGTCGAGCCGACCCATTCGTGCTACAACTATACAATTAATATAGCTGCAGCATGGCTCTACCACGTAAAAATGTGAGCGCTCATTGCTTTCGTCGTCGAACAGCGCAAACTACCTAATTTTATACAGGCTGTCTCACTGTCATACGAAGTAAGTTATAACTTATAACTATGATTCTGATTGATTTTATAAGATAAAGTTCTTTATATTATCGTAATAATATTTTTTGAGTTTTTCTTTATAGTATTTTGTGTTTAAATCTTTTTCAATGTTTTGCGGGATGTTGTTTATAAGAGTTGGGGTTAAAAATTCAATTGTTCACCTTTTTTTTAACATGGGGAAATACCTACGCATACCCGCCTCGCGGGGGCAAGGACGGGTTATGTCGGACTCGCACCGACTAAAACCCCATGGTGTTCCACCTTCGTCGCATATTGGCAGGACTACGGGAACGCTTTCACACACTTCCGCGGCCCTACCAGCGACTGCCGCCCCATGGCAGCACCTCCTCTGGATAGGAATAATCCTCCCCGTTCTCCTTCCCAAGTAAGGCGCACCAGAACACATGGCACGCCTTCCTCCACGGCCTCCAATTACATCTGCGCAACAGACGCCCCCACGTCCGATGCGCGAAGGCCATGGGGCCAGGAAAAACGAGCACTTAGAAGTACTAGCCTTCACGACCCCAGCGGCGGATCTGGTCTAAGGAGGTCGGAGGATAGGGAGAGCGGCGCCTCGCAATACCGACAATCCTCTCCCCCCGCAGCCCCATCACCACCGTATCAACGGTGCGGCCCCGTTTGAGTCGCGGAGGGTAGGGCGAGTGGCTCATCGCCATACCAACACTCCTCTTCCTCCGCGACTCCTTCTCGGCTGCAGCGGTAGAGGGTGCGGAGTCCCCACTCGCTGCAGTCCACCAGCACACATCCGAAGTGGGCTCCCCAAGCCCACTCGGAGTGGCCACGTCAGGCCGGCCCTTCACCTCGGGCCAGCCACGTGGGTTCCTCTTTGTTCACCGTGGGAGACCGAGCCACGGCTACTAAGCCCCCCCGCCACGACAAGGCGGGAACCCGTTCGGGGGGGAATTGTTCACCTACCATGGTAATTTGAGAACCTAGGCTCAATAAATTTTTGTTTGGTAATATTTCTTGCAATTACTTTATGGGATACGCGCACTTGGATGCTTTTGTATTTGTGATTGTGTGTGTGATTTAGTGTATCCAAGAATGTTAAGGAATTACACGATGCAAAATGTGTTTCAGAAACACGATTCGTTGAAATTTTTTCGAAAAAAAAATCCATATTTACCTCTGTATTTTTCAGAAAAAACACTGGTAATCTTTTAATTGTTCATGTAAGGTTACCAGATTTTCAATAATATTGTACGATATCTATACGAAATACGTTTAAAATTTTCCAAATTAACCTTTGGTTTGAAATGAACAAGAATTACCTTAAATGTGCTCTCGCAAGCCACCATATCCTGAGCCGCGGCCCTTCTGTACCGATCGCACACGAAGCTACAAGTACGTAGTACAACTATTTATTCTGATAAACTAGTCCACACCACAGAATAAATAATAGTACTACGTACAGAAGTTGCACTCCTTTGATATCAACTGCTTGCCGACGTTTAATAGCCTACATAATTATTATTAATCAGATAAATCGTGCACGTAAGCTAATTAAAACTTTATCGCTGCGCGTTAGTGTCCATATTACTTTGCATCTTTTCCGCTTCCTAATTCACGGCGGACTTTCCGTGGTTACTAAGGGATGTCAATAGAAAGTAAAAAAATACATTGCGAAATGTTAATTATGTTACTTAGGTTAAGTACCTATTCTGACTATGATCGACTGACCATACTTTCGCCCCTATGTCTATGTATTGCGATGCCTAACGCATGCAAATTGCAAGGTCATTCGTCGGGAATCGCAACGCTTGGTTCGGAAGAAATAGGTAGATAGTGTGAACAACAAATAAACCTGAAATACGATTCCTAACAGAAATGTGATCTATTCTACTTACTTAAAAATCTTCTTAGTATACAAAATTTTAATTTCAGTATTTTGTGTTATTATAACTTAAAATATTTTAATTACAAAATACAAGTATAGGTACGTATGTAAGTAAATGGATGGATAGTGAAGTAAATTTTAACTAATTTTTGTAATAAAGTACTTAGGTATTTCTTCTGTAGACCAAATTATTACTTAAGTAATTCTTTTTTGCTGTAAGTACCTATCTTAGAGCGCTCGCTCTAAGTTTTACAGTACGCGACCAATTACATGGTAGAGCCATGCTGCAGCTACATTATGGTTTAAGCAAGAATGGGTCGACACGACCGGCGAAGCGCTCTTAATCATATATTATTTTCTTTGCTTACTATTGTTCGAATATTCCTACCTAATTACTTACTACTCTTCAAACTTTATTATGACCATAAACATTAAAGAATTTGGTAACTGTAACGATATAAATAACTATTTTCAACAATTACCGAAAAAACGTCATGCATTACTTACAAGTTTACATTTTAACATACGATCACTCATAAAGAATTTTGCGAAGCTTCAACAAGTTATCCATAGTTCTAAATACCCCATAGACTTGATTATTCTAACCGAAGTTGGTGTAACAGATATGATTGTTAACCTTTTTAATTTACCGGGTTATAATATGTACTACCGATTGCGATCGGCGGAACGGGGAGGCGGTATTATTGCTTATGTCAAAAACCATCTCAAGTTTACACTAACACCACATAAAAGTATCATGTTCGAAAACATAACGGGTATCTTAAAACTGACCCCGACCGTAGATGTAGTTGTATGTGCAATTTATAAACCTCCAAAAAGAAACAAAGATTTGTTTGTAAAGGAGCTTGGCAGGTATATCTCAAACTACGACACTAATAAAAACCTCTTATTAATCGGCGATTCCAACATTGACCTAAAAACTATTTCATCTTACAGGGACACTTATTTGCAAACACTCAGCGAGCGCGGATTAATGTGCGAAATTTCAAACTATACTAGAATTGAAACAAGAAAAAATAAAGTCACTAAATCTTGCATTGATCACATATTTGCGAGGTTCCCCACATCAGATCCGTACTCAGCTGTGTTAGACGTTACATTGGCTGACCATCGGGGCATAGTGTTTACGTGTCTTGACGACTCACCACCTACAAGACGCGTGCAGAAAGTAACACAAAATCTACTTTTGATCATACCATTTTTAGTAATGCGGTGAGTATTACAGATTGGAAACAGACAAATAACATGAGTTCGTCAAATGATATACTTTCGTTTATAAAAAAATCGTTCCTAACAGCTATAAAAACTGCGACTATTAGTAGGTCTGTTAGGTATTCTAAAAATTGTAGGATTCTGCCTATAGCCCCTTGGATCAATGGTAATGTTACCCGACTATGTGAAAAAAGGGACTACTTATTTAAGCTTTGGAAAAATAGCTCTTTTGATCCTAAAATAAGACTAGAATATAATAAAACTAGAAATAAACTCAATAAACTAATAGAATCAAAACGAAATACATACTATCTTAATGAAATACATAATAACTTTAAAGACACAAAAAAAGTTTATAAAATCATTAACCAGATGTTAGGACGAGTAACATTATCCATTGACGAGGCGATACTGAAGGCTTTTGACGGACAGGGCCTTACCACCAAAGCGATAGCTAACAACTTCGCAAACAGCTTTGAAAAGGCAGTTAAAGACATTGTTCCTTAATGCAGGTTAAAATTAACCAATCCACTAACTTATCGGAGACCGGTGGATTCAAGTATTTTGTTCAAAAAAGTTTCTCAGAACAATGTTAACGAAATTATTAAGAGACTGAACTCACATAAGGCTCCTGGACGTGACGGTATTAGAGTAACTGATCTAAAAATGGTTGATAAACATATATCTTTACCCATTGCCAATTTAATTAACTGCAGTCTTGCGTCTGGAGAATATCCCGACGACCTCAAAATAGGCTGTGTGAGACCTGTTTTCAAAAAGGGCAAACACGATGATTACTCCAACTATAGACCAATCACTCTGCTTTCTAATATTGATAAAATAGTTGAAAAAGCTATATGTGAGCAGATTCATAATTTTTACCGCAAGCACGAAGTAATAAACAAAAACCAGTACGGATTTCAAGCAGGTAAAAGTACTACGGACCTTCTATGTAAGTTTACAGATGTGGTAAACGAGCATTTGAACCTTAAAAAAAGGGTTCTGGCCTTGTTTATTGATTTTTCTCGTGCCTTCGACACGCTGCAACATCAACTTTTAATCCATAAACTGGATGATTGTGGTATCCGGGGTCCGTTACTTAATTGGTGTAGAAATTACCTCCAAAATCGTACATTTACGATTAAATTAAATAACGCGTTCAGTGACCCTAAGAATGTGACAGAAGGCACGGCCCAAGGATCAGTACTTGGCCCGTTGCACTTTTTATCTTATGTCAACGAGGTGAATAACTGTCTGAAACACAGTTCCTGTTACCAATTCGCAGATGATACGTGTCTTCTCGTTTCGGGTAAGGATATCTCAAATGCGTGTAATGCTCTCCAGGCCGATTTAGACATGATGATACGTTGGTGCCATGACGTTGGTCTAGTGTTAAATGCCAATAAAACCAAACTCATGATTATCAAATCTCCGTATATGAGGTATCCTACTCCAAAACCATTAATTGCTCATAATCACGGCTGCCTCCATCGACTAGGAACTTGCAAATGCCCTACAATCGAAGTTGTGACAACACAAAAATACCTTGGCCTTATAATTGACTCAAAGTTTAACTGGAACTACCACATTGAACATGTGTGTAATAAGTTGCGTCAGTTTCTAGCCAATATAAAAATCCTAAAAAATCGCATACCCTTCAAAGTAAGACTTATGCTTTACAACTCCCTGGCTGCATCTTATATTCAATATGGCTTGTCGAGCTATGGTCGGACGTACAAATCATATTTAAAACAGATCTATGATCGTCAATGTAGTATTCTCAAAAATATTATATCCCCTAATATACGTGTCCTAATTGATAATGATGAAAATGCGATTTTTAAACATTGTAAAATCTTACCAGTTTATGACCAAATTAAATTCATGTTATTTAAAAAATATTTCTTTTGCGACAGTTTAAAATCATATATAGAAGTACATACAGTACGTACGCGCGCTATGACACAAAACCGACTCCGGCATATCACTGCTAATAATGTGTACGGGCAACGGACGGCTGCTTATCTGATACCGCATTTAATAAATAACTTACCTTTCGATATACGCGAAAAATTATCACAACAAAACATTAAAACTAAACTCAAAAGCTTTTTCCTATCTAAATTATAATTACATACTATATCTACTTAATAATACTGTACTACCTGCCTAGCTCTTACTTTTACTTTTACCTTTTACCTTGCTACTTCTGACTTTAACTAAGTTGTTAACTTACCTTTTTAGTCTTTATATTCTTGTTACACCTTCTACCTACTCATATACCTAACTATTGAATTAGACTGTGTTTTGTACATAATTCGCTTACCTAAATTTAATTATTTAGCATCAAGGTAAACCTCTGTGGTTTTTAGATGTTAATTAAGCCTATATTGGAATGTAATTTTTGTTTGATCCGATAAATAAATTTAAAAAAAAAAACAAAAAAAAATTAAATAAATTCACCTTTCATAATTTCCTTCTAAAATACTTCGGTAACTTAAAGAATGATATTAAACATTTTGTTGGTCATTTCGTTTAGTATCCATCCACGCAACAGTTATAGTAGGAACGACGTTTTGCTATTATAATTTATCAAATAGGTAATATACATAATATATAATTTTTAAAATACATTAAAACTTTTACAACTATTTTTACCTACAGTTAAATATACTAAACACTAAACAAAAATATTTCAACAAGTGTTTACATAAAACTATTTACGTAAACAACGTTAAAAACTTTAACATTGAATCGTCTACAACGCGCTAGCCCTGACTGCGTTATTTCGCCCGGGCGCGTCGCGATTTTAGGTAATTATTTCACGCAGGTAGCAAGAGTGACAGAGGCGTCAGAGGCCTGTCCACACAGAGTACTTTTTGTACACCTGCTAGTCCAGCTTCGGCCGTCGGAGGGGAAAGTTGCGTCGCTTGCTGGCGCGCGCGCTTACGTTCGAGTGTATTTTAGTGATTTATAACAATGGGAAAAATTTAAATTTACGTAGGAAAAAAGGTTGGCGAAAAAGCGGCCAAGAGCGTGTTGGGCCACGCTCAGTGTAGGGTTCCGTAGTTTCCCGTCCGTCACAATAAGTGTTCCCACTCATGAGTTTAAAGGTGGGTATCCATTATGTTCGCGCTCCAGCAGCGCTCCGCACTCCTGCAACTGCTCCCGGTAGGGGTTACTGTTGTTTCCATCCAAGTTGTAAATGATTTTTCTAGAAAGTCCTTATAAAGTTCTACTTTTCAGATTTTTTTCATATTTTCTAAACTTTTGGTTCAAAAGTTAGAGGGGGGGAGACACATTGTTTTTTACTTTTGGAGCGATTATTTCCGAAATTATTGACATTATTAAAAAATTATTGTAGTAAACCCCTATTTATTTTTAAATACCTTTCCAACAATATATCACACGTTAGGGTTGAAATTAAAAAAAAATCACTTCCCACCTTACATATAAGGGGGCTACCTTAATAAAACATTTTTTTCCAATTTTTATTTTACCGCTTTGTGTTTGATACACATATTGGTACCAAATTTCAGCTTTCTAGTGCTAACGGTCACAGAGCTTAAGCGAGGACGGAGAGACGGACAGACAGACATGGCGAAACTATAAGAATTCCTAGTTGACTACGGAACCCTAAAAAAATGCTTGCATTATCTAAGTGAATACTTTATTATTCAATTATTTTCTTTTGGTTTCCTAAGGTTTAGTAAAATAATAAAGCACAATTTTAATAAACTCCGCGCGCCACTCAACGAAATCTGGCTAGGCTGCGGGGCGCAGGGGCTAAATCGCAATTTGAGCTCACATACTATTTTCTCTTGGGCCCACCGCAAGTTTATATTCGGAATTCCGTTTCGAGATTCCCTTTCGGAATTACAATTCGGGATTCCGAACGCAGCAAGTCCAAGCACACGTACGGTAATTTTCCGTACGGAATTTCTCCGATTCGAGATTCCGTATGGCCGCTTGTGCGTTCGGAATCCTTAACGGAAAATGGCCGCCCCGAACGCAAGTCTTCCATAGATTTCATATGAGTTGCAACACACATTCGTAAATTCCGTACGTCACGCCGTTACGCCAGTCTGGGTCGCACAACCGAAACGAATGAGTGATCTAGTACATGGAGAATTATATTTTTAATCATGAAGAATACTTGTTGTGTACCGCATAGGGAAAGCAATTGTGTTATTTTCATTTTACATACATAGTTTTCCAAAGACTGATATAGGACTCTAGTGCGAAGAAAATATATCAGTTCAGTTTAAAGAAACTGCATAAGTTCTTTGTCAGTTTTCTTTTTTCGTCAGTTTGTCACACAATGTCATTTAATTGAGAAGATAGTTTTAAATAAACCACAGAAATCTAAATAATAAGACAATAGAAGTCGTAAAAGCGCGTGACCTTGTCGCCGCACATATGACTCGTAGGAAACAAGCGCGCGAGGAGCGTTTGTTTCGGTCACCACTGTTGTTTCGGACACAGAGACGTAAAAATGATGTTTTGGAGCATATCCAACTGCGGAAATTCTTCCACAACTCGCAAAGTTTTCAATAAAGGGATAACATTTCATAAATGATGAAATATACTTAAATAAAATTATCTAACTCCAGTACTACGATTGTCTCCGAAATTGTAAAAGTTTTCACATTTCAATATACATTGATTCTTAAGCTAGTTCATGTCTACGAGAACGACAGCTAAAATTAGCGATGGATTTATAGTATGGGCAATAAACAAAATTGTTGCGTACGTAAATTTCCTAGAAGACGAGTCGAGCGCGAGTCAGTTACGTGACACAACTATTTTGTATCGATAATTTTTTATGTTTCGCTTACCTAGTTTTAAGGAGACGGGAATTAAATGTGATTTTTCGTTACATATTTATTTACATATTTATATTTTTTTCTTTCTAAGTATTTTATACCGTTAACCGTTTATCGACGATTATCTGTTTGTTTGTACTTTTAAATTACTTGATAAATTTTTATTCAGTTATATTGTAAGGATAAGTGATCATATTGTAAGGATATTAGTCTTAATTCGATCTATAAGAAGCCGGGAAACTGAAAAGTAGCAAACAACAGAAAGTCAGTTACAGATCTTTAAAACTAATAAAAAATGTTAAATATGTCCACCCATACATACATTTATTCGTTTGCTGTTTGTATAATGTTGTATTCATTTTATTTATACATCTGATAATACAATGATTTTATTACAAGTTTCCAAAAGATCCGGTTATTAAAGATAAATGTATATATTTATTATTTCATCATCATCATCATTACAGCCCTTCACAACCACTGCTGAACATAGGCCTCCCCCAAGTAATGCCACAAAGCACGGTCCTGATTTTTATTCTTTACGTATTATTATATCCCCTTCTTTTTTTAATTATCAAACTTCTCAAAGCTAAAGCTAAGACCAAAAGCGTCTATTACTGAGACAATTTCAGTTAATTAGTTATATCTTGGTGTGAGACTCCTGGACGATTATCGACGCTCACAAGAAAGTTATCGAATCGTGCGTTGTGCTGTACTATACCCAAGTGAAAGCGAGCGCGCAATGTCATTCTCCGTTTTTCGCACACTTTAATTATTGGACCGAGTCCGACGCTACGCCTCCTGATATTTTGCACTTTTATAAAATATTCCTTACCACAATAGTTTATAGATTAATCTTTGATGACTGAATGCTAGAATATTTGTAGGCGTAATTGTGTATTTATTGTTTGTTTATGTGTGATAGCTATGACCTGGCGACACGCGGTCCGATATTAAAAGACATTAGAAGGCATTTCTATTGCCTTATTATTTAGATTTCTGTGAAATACACGTTTATCAGTTTCTAGAGTATTATATTATTACTCAAAATAATGCCTCAGTGGTTTGGTTTATTTCTTTCTAATCTAATTAATATAAAATGTAACTAATAGTACAAAAACAAACATTATCCTTTACATATTTCGAATAAATTAACTTTCCCGCTATGAAATCTGTCAAATATTACACTTCATTTTTAATTTTGGTCCCTCTAGCTCACCATTAAGAAATGGTATAAGAAATAAAATAATTTGTCGAAAAAGTTTATAGACATCCGATAGTATTTAAAAAAAATCTGGATTGGCTTGTAATTTGGCTCTTTTTTCGTAATACTGGCTATCTTGTAATTTTAAGATTTTATGGGGATGCACCCAGTAACGATGGCAATATGTTTTCTACTTGGCTAGATACAGCAACAATGGAATCGCAATATTGTCGTCCATATTTACTGGCTAAATATCTGTACTCAATAGCTGGCATTACTCAACTGAGCCTTGTTATTCCGAGCGGAAAAAAACGTACGTACGTACGTCACACATGTGTATGGTGTATGTACGGAATCCCGACTCGGAATTCCGAAACGGAATATCGAAACGGAATTCCGTATGTATGTGGTTGGCCTTAATTGTTTCCAATTCATAACCTAAATAGTCTCCAAGATAACAATTTAATTCTCAGCATATTTACAAAAATGCAATGTATGTACAGAAAAATACAACTAGTTTCAATATAATAAGTGATTTTCATTCTGAAAATACTAGAAACAGTCAAGGTATAAAAGTATCCAGGTGTTGGACTCCACGGGGTCAGTAATTCATTATTGGGCAATTTATTTACGTGGTAGAGCCATGCTGCAGCTATATTAATTGTATAGTTGTAGCACGAATGGGTCGGCTCGACCGGGGAAGGACCACGCTCTCACAGAATGCCGGCGTGAAATAGTGGCTTGGTGCTGCTGTGTTTCGTATGGTGAGTGTAGAGAACCAGAGACCCTTTTTACTGGAAACGAGGCATTTCATCTTAGTCCTCACGGGTGACAATGCATCTGCATTTTCGTTTGTAATCGAGGATAGATGTAGATGTCTATGGGCCGCAGTAACCACATACCATCAGGTGGACTGTGTGCTCATTTGTCATCCTGTTCTATAAAAAAGAAAAAAAAATTAAACATTTTTGTAACGAAATTCCACAAAATCTGTTTAAAAACTTTACTTTTGTTTAGTAAAGTTTTTAAACAGATTTGAATTGTATGTAGGTATATTTTTGATTTGAATGTAGGTATAAAAAGGGTTATTTTTTATAGAAACGGGTGACAAATAAGCACACAGTCCAACCGATGGTAAGTGGATGCTGTGGTTTTTTTTTTGCGCCCGAAACAAATATGAACAACCCTCCGGAAAGAGGGGGAGGGAGGCGGTGAATGCTCATAACATACCACGCAGCCGGCTGCGTGGTTATGTGGAGACTTTTGCCCACTAAACACCGCCTTTATGGATTGACGATCCGATCCTTACCGATTACCGATCTGACGAGAGATCTCTAAGCCGTATACGGACGCGACCCTCCTTGGCAGAAAGGAGGGCGCAAGGATGCTGTGGTCCATAGACATCTACATTTATCCTCGATTAAGAATCAAAATGCAGATGCGTTGTCACCCCTGAGGACGAAGATGAAATGCCTCGTTTCCAGTAAAAAAGGGTCTCCGGATCTCTACACTCACCATACGAAACACAGCAAGCAGTATTAAGGCCGAAAACGACGCAAATGACCTTGCTAGTTTCGCAGCAAACCGCGCGCCGCCAGTACCTACGCTTTGTTTATATAGACATGTATAATACCTATAATCAAAGCCGTACGGGCTCCGATTATATTTGACCGAGCTAGCTCAGATGCAGAGTAATGAACAACACAGAGAGCATTGCTTACTTCTTAAATAAATTTTTCTTATTTATAATATTAGTTCCTATAGATTATAAATCCGTACTATATTCGTTATAAAATATTGTTCGAAAAGTTATTGAATTGATAACGATTTTTTTTCTTAACTGGTGCATCGTACGTAAAGAACCTCATATAACTGAAAATGTTTGTTCTTGTGAGTCTTACAAGATGCCGTAATACAAATTGCATAAATAATAAAGAAAAAAAAAACTAAAAAGTCGGTGATTGCCCCATAGTGGGGATAGGTACTGTGTATGTAAATTCTCACAAGACTACTCCGACTGGTCAATCACTTCACATCCGAAGTATTTCGGTTTTTCTTAATTATGTACTTTTACCCCATGCTTTCGGACAATACATTGAGTGACATTATTTGCGGTCTCTGTGCTTGCACTACTCTGTACATCCTTTTCCGACTGGGTCTTGATATTTTACAATTTCAGTGTTTCTCACTTGAAACTAGAAAAGTATAAATGATCAGTTTGGCTAATGTAAATGAGCAAAAATGCAACCTATTAGGCAGCCTCAAACAAAAAATTACCTTACAAAAATATAAGTATTAACCTCAAAATACAACATTCGAGCAGCGTTCATGCGATAAACTCTCTTTATTTTACCACTTAGGTAACATTTATTTCCTTTCCTACCCATATTTACATTTATAGACACTTAAACGCGTATAAAACAATAAATTAACGATTTTCGCTACAGACACATCGACTGTTGTTACCTTACTTCACACGTCGAAGCGCCTGGTAATTTATTACGGCAAACTTTTATCTGGCAATATACGATATTATTATTAGGTGTTTTTAATTAAAACGAATTATGTTAATAAATAATATTTTGTATCGAAAATAAAGATAGCAGTTACCTTCGAAATCACAATACAAACATTCTTACGTAAAAGAATTTTTCCTAAATTAAAATTCACAGAGTTTTGGAAGAACAATAATTTTATATATCATTTCTTAACATTTTTTTATTTGTTGGTATATTCATTTATTTTAAAATTTTAAAATTACGGTGCCCTTGTGGAGGACCCAAACAAACCTACAAAAATGTTTAAAAGCTTAGAATTACTTCAGGTCAAAGTTCTAGTCAAGAGAAATACATTAATTTTCGCCAGTTCTCTTCGTATTCGGCCTTAAGCTGCTATTTTACGCTGGTATTCTGTGAGAGCGTGGTACAAGTTATTTTAATATTAAGGAATTTATGGATGATAATAACCACTAGAAATGACGTCACCGCTACTGTGCTATTTCTTTTTTATAATTGGTTTAGTGCTGTTAATTATTACGTAACATTAATTTTTGTAAATTGTTCTTTTTTTTTTTAAAGAAAGAATTCCCGCTGGGTTCCCTGCTAGTTCTTACAAGGACAGAGCTGTCGGACATTCTAAACCAGTGGTAAATTAACTTAATTTTTATTTATCTATGCACCCGTGGTAGTGGTGCAAGAAAATACACAACTCTATTTCGTCCTGTAAGTGTCGTAAATGGCGACTATGGAAGACGCCAGAGATATAACATTACAAGCATACGATAAATGACGTTATAACTATTTATTATTTAAATATCCAGGAGGCCGGCTATGGGAATGAACAAGTTGAAAAAAATTGGTTTCGATTTTAAAAATAAATTTGTTTTAGGTATGCGTTTTGCGAAGATGCAAATATTGGCAGGAGTGGTGGCACTGTTCGGGAATTACCGAGTGGAGACTACAAGTGACACTCCTGATACGATCAAGTTTGATCCCAGCGGTATTGTCTCACAACCCACTACCAAAATCAACTTGAAGTTCGTCCGTCGCCATGACAGGGAAAAACATATGTAAATTTGTACAGTAGTGCCTTTCTCTCTTCAAAGTTTAATATAATTTTTGTATTAAAATATAATTATATCGTCCACTAAACAGATAACAAATGTTTTTTTTTTTTAAATTATTACTTGCTATGTAAGGAATGCGTTCCAATATTTGAGTATTAGGCCCGCCAAACACTACATACGGAATTCCGTTTTGGAATCCCGAAACGGAACAAACAGGTCGGCCACACACATACGGAACCCCGTTTTGCCCGCAAAATTACGTACGGAAAACTACCGCAGGTGTGTGACGGGTCATTGGTTTTATGTGGACTTGCTGCGTTCGAAATCCCAAATCGGAATTCCGAAATGGAATTCCGAAACGGAATTCCGTATGTATGTGGCGAGCCTTAAGCCAAAGAGGCGGAATCGCAAGGCGTACCCCTCAGTCAAAGGTAGGTGAGTCCGGCTCAAACCCGTTATATAAAACTTATAGTTGCTCCGCCTCCGCGTCCTGCGCCATTACGCAAGTGATCGTACCAGTCAATTGTGCTCCGACAAAAATGCCGAATTGCAGTGTGTTTTCATGTAAAAACAATCAAAATCGTCAAATCAACAAAAGGACAACTTGACTTTTCATATTTGAATACTTTTAACATAATATTATGGTTAAAACTCGTATTTTCTGAATATTTTCGTAAAATACCAAGTGTTACCAGCGTAGTCCATCACGCGAAGCGCGCGAGCGTTGTCGAATATTTTAGCTGGCCCCTGAGGAATTCATTTTCTATTAATTAAATCAGTGTGTGATGTATAATAGTTATTATTTTAAAATATGTATTTTGTATATGATTTTGTCAAATGAATTAAATATTCAGCTCAATCTCAACACGATTCTGAATATATTATAATTTAATATAATTGATAACTAGTATTTATCAAAATATTATACAAAATAAAGGCCAAATAAGTCGAATCGATACTTACCACTTCGTAGATATTTATGTATGTTAAGAACAAACTAGGACCCAGGCTACTGCCCTGTTGAACTCCGAATGTTATATCTGATTCATCTCTTATGTATTCATCTATCTTTACTTTCTACTTGTGAGCTTTAAGATAACCTTTAAATAAATCTAAGTTAATACCCCACCAGCCTGTGCACAAGGATTGATTTTACATATTTCCATGTAATCCTCTTACGAGGCAGACTTGGATTTCAGTTTGCAGAAATCATGAATCTTGAATATCTAAACGAACTAGCACCATTTGCTCCGAACATTTTGATAATTCATATTTCATACGTTATCCAAGTTATCCATAAAAGAAGGTTAGCCAAAACTGCTGTACCAACCTTGAACTTGTGGAAGGTAATGTCTAGCTGTAATTATATCAATGGACTAATTAGTTTTATTATTAAACTTGACACCAATATTATTCTTCTTGAACATGTTTTAGAATATCTACAAGTTTACAATTATGACTTCTTATATTTACGCGAGCACTACACATTAAATGAAACTAATTTTATGGATTTGATCGTGTTATATTTTTACTTTTGATTCCTGACCTTTCAGGTGCTTTACAGTACGAACTTTAATGTCGCACCTTTGACAAAATGTGGCACGTGCTGAGGCGCAGCACAAAAACGACCGTATCAAAACGACCAGACTGTACAACAAGGAAAATTGAATTTGAAAAATGCCTCGAAATAAATAGTAATAGCACAAAAAGGCTTCGATGGCGGTAACTGTATTTAGACGAGAAAAAAGTTACAAGTTTGAAAGGAATACTAGATTTTCGCTGACAGAGTCATCTTTTATAAATAAAGAAAACAAACAGGAACTAGAAAAGAAAGGAACTGGAGAAAACGATTGTTTGAAAAGATAATTACTTAAAAGTACTCGTAAGTCAGGAAAACCACCCAGGACTAGGTACTTCATAGAGTTAAGATGTTTCGCCCTGACACTTGATTATTAATGAAAATTCTTTCGCTATGTACCTAAAACTTTTGGAATATGTTTCCCTGCACCACGGAGATTGACTAAGTGGTACAGTATCATCAATGGCCGACCAGGGTTTACTCAAAAAGCGCTGAAGGCATTAAAATTGAGAGCGGAGAGTAACCCTGATAAAAAAATTATTATACCTTGGTCATGGATGAAATGAAAATTAAGCAGTTGATGAAAGCATATGGCTATGTCGACTACGGGCTATATTATATCCGATAATTTCGATGAAGCTACTGACGCTTTAGAATTTTTATATAGGTATAAACACAACGTGGAAAGTACCCATAGGCAACTTTTTAATTAAATTTTAATTACAATCTGTGTTTGATCAGTCTTTCAAAAACTGGCCATAATTATATTAACTAATAAAATCGTAATTTTATATTACACTAAAAAGTCCTTCACTGCTGACTGTGTGAAGGAGCTCAAAGTCGCTCAGCGAGCTACGGAGACGACTATGCTCGGGGTTTCATGCATGATAAACATATAAATAAGGATATTTACGGTAGAACCAGAGTGACCGACATAGCCCAATGAATTAGTTAGCTGAAGTGGCAATGGGCCGGCTATATAGTTCGAAGAATCGACAACCGACGGGGGGAGAAAGGTTCTCCAGTAGCAGCCTCGTACCATTGAGTGAAGTGCAGGACAACCCCCGAAGAGATGTAGTAACGACCTAGTAAGACATGTAGGAAGTCGATGAATGCAGGTGGATCAGAACCGTGCTTTGTGGCATCCCTTGGGGGAGGTCTATGTTCAGCAGCAGACTTGTAAAGGGCTGTAGGTAATGAAGGTTGCATTTATGCGGACTATGATGATTTGTTTATATCGATAAGAATATCGACATAGTCCTCGCATTACGTTGTTTACGCATGTAGGCAGAGGCACCAGTGTATCGACACGTGTGCAATTTGATGGAATGCGTAAATGCCACGAACAGAAACACAAATGCTGTCGTGTGCGTATATAGTAACGCAATTCCATTTTTCATTTGTGGTGAAGTATACAGTAGTATATTTTCATCACCCTTCCCTGAAAGTGACAGATTTTTATTTAGGAAATCACACGCATGGCCTCTCAAATGTTCCAATGCACCTTTTATATTGTAAGAACATCCGTGAGCGCGTACACAAAATGTCACGAAAGTTTCATCATAGTGGGATGAACGGTATATGAACGCATAGAAGACATAAAAACAAACAAACTTTCATTTTTATGTAATTATAAGATAGAAGCCGTGATAACTGAAAACTATAAAATAATGAATTATATTGACAACCCGCCTGACAACCATTAAAATAATCCTCTATCTATGAAAATAACGTGTAACGTCTCTGAACATGGACAACACAAACGTTATGTGTATGGTTACATGTCACAATTATGTCAGTAGTTGTTGGGAACATTTCGCACTCGAATTTGTTGACGATTATGTTTACCTAGGACAAAAAGTCCAGCAAACTTAAAAACATGATTGTATAACGTGTGTTTATATATATATATATATATATATATATATATATATATATATATATATATATATATATATATATATATATATATATATATATATATATATATATATATATATATATATATATATATAAATAATAATAATAATAATAAATTTATTTATTAACCAGAAAACACGTAGCCAAAATACAATAAGTTCTGTGACTCCCACACTAGGCATGGCCTGTCTCGTGGGGGTCAAGCAAAAGATTTTACAATTGATCAAAGTGGCTATTTGTCGAAATTACGTAAAACAATTGTGCGCAGCAAACCAAAAAATGACTTAAAAAAATTTATGAAAAATTACGGACATAACAAACAGATTCTAATTAAAAGGGGCGCGCGTGTACTTGAAGGTGAATATATATATGTGTGTGTGTGTGTGTGTGTGTGTGTGTGTGTGTGTGTGTGTGTGTGTGTGTGTGTGTGTGTGTGTATGTGTGTGTGTGTGTGCGTGTGTGTGTGAGCGTATGCTAGCATGCCTGTTACATAATTCTCTAAAAATTTTAAGTAAAAGGGTGAGAGATTGCAATTGGGGATAAGCTGAGTGGTTAGGTAGCCCTACGATTAAATTCTTGTGATCGGACGACAAACACCTATTTAAGGGTCACCAATATTTCTTCTGATTTCTCATAGTCCCAAGTCAATAAATGACTTCTCATTTTTATATTAGCCTCATAAAGTTGGGATCGTTTTAAGTTGTATAAGTTGACTAATTTGTTGTAGATGCGAGGGAATTGGAACAGCCTGAAATGACGTGTGCGAAAGATGTTTTAACTAAGGTTGTGGGGATCTTAAACACTCTTTTATTTATTAATGTATTAAACGTCGGCAGTTTTGAAGATTCTCTGTGCATAAATGTAAAGGCCCTCAGAAGATACAATCTACGGATATTTAAAACTTGAGCTTCTCTAAAGAGATCTGACGTATGATAGCGCCTTGGTTTACCCATAGCTACCTTCAAAACTGCCCTCTGGGCCCTTTCCAGTACTATCAACGTAGAGGAGGATATACCACCCCACGCCAGTATACAATAGCTAAGTACGGACTGACATAGTGCAAGATAGACGGACTTTAAAATGCTGCCATCAGTAGAATCTCTCAATAGTCTCATCGTGTGTATCAGCTTACGGGCCCTGGCTGATGTCACCGATATAAGACTTTTAAAGTTAAGATTTTCATCTATTATAATGCCCAAATATTTAAGGGAGACGACCCTATTTATCTGGTCACAGTTACAATTTGAAAAGCTCACGGAGCGAAAACTACAGTTGTTGTTGTGTACTTTAAGGCTGTTGAAAAGTGAGGGTGGCGGTTCAGACGCTGCAGTTTTATGAAAACAAATTAACTGCGTTTTTGAGGTGTTCAGTGTTAAGATGTTGTTATTTAACCATTTTTGTAATTTATGCAACCCGGAGATGGCTGAAAGGTAGGCGTCGTACCAAGATTTACCATAGAATATTATGGCTGTATCGTCAGCATAACATACAACCTCACTATTTTCAAGTTGAATTGACGTAATGTCATTAATGTACGAAATAAAAAGAGTCGGCCCCAAGATGCTACCTTGAGGAACACCAAAATCTACAGATCTAAGATCGCTTGCCTGATCGCCTATTTGGACGCATTGCTTTCTATCCGACAGATAGCTGGAAAACCAGTTTAGAGCTAGACCACGAATCCCAAGAGCACTTAATTTCTTAAGGAGGATGGGGATGGATACCGTGTCGAATGCTTTAGCCAGATCGAGAAAAACACCGACACAGGATCGACCCTGATTGAGATGAGTTACAACCATATCTGTGAGAAGAGTTACTGCGTCCTCTGTTGATTTTCCCTGGCGAAAACCAAACTACGACTACCAAACGGTCCGAGAGTATGCTATTCTTTTCAAGATAGTTAGTCAGCCGCTTATGGACAACACGTTCCAGGAGCTTCGAGTAACTACCCAGGAGTGATATGGGTCGGTAATTACAAGGATCGTCCGTAGCTCCATTCTTGTATATGGGGGGTAACTGCCGCAACTTTCCACCGGCTTGGGAAGACTTCCGACGAGATACTTAAGTTAAATATCGCAGCCAGGGGCTCCGCGATTGTGTGGGCCACTGATTTTAAAAGTTTGTTAGTGATGCCGTCCATAAAAGGAATAAAGAGACCGGATGAGACCCAAAACTTCCAGTTCATCTGTAGGATACATGAAAAATGAACCAACGGGTTGATCAGGAATGTGAACTTTTTCGGCAAGGGACTCTTGAGTCTCATTCAATTTCAGCATGATAGAGTTTGCCAGCTTATTACCTACAGAGGCAAAGTAGGAGTTGCAAACATTAAGAGACTCTTTTACGGAGGGTCTTGAGTTGATGAGAGCCAGGGGAGAACTTGAGCTAGTGTCTTTGCCAGTTATGCGGTTAATAGTACCCCAGAGTTTTTTTGGAGCATATTTATTTTTGATTATTTCTTTTTTGTTGTAATCACGTTTTAGTCTTCTAATTAGATCTATGTAAAAATTTCTATAGCGCGTATATATAAGTTTTTTAGTTGGGTTGTTTGGGTCCTTGCGGTATTCTATATGAAGCTTATCGCGGTGTTTAGAGCATCTGGTTAAACTAGGAGTCATCCAGGGGTGTAAGGTAGTTCTGGAGCGGCTTATTACACAAGTTTTTGAATATCTCAATATTGCCTCTGATACCGTCTTAGTAAAATGAGTTACAGACTATTCAAGAGAGCTGCAGTTTATTACTGTTGACCAGTACGTTCCTTCCAGCTCTGATCTTATTGAGTCTATGTCAACTATTACTCTTGATCGAATAGGTTTTGGTCTTTTTGGTTTGTGTGTCTTTAACATTATGCCTGCCATAGTGATATCATGGTCAGTGGCAGCATTGAGATAGACTACGGACTCCGCATTAGATTTTACGGGTACAAAAATGTGATCTATGCAGGTATTGACCCGAGTTGGTTTGGTTATAGCTGGAAAAAGTCCGTACTCTGCTAATACATCTAAGTACTCCGTGTGCAAGTTTTTGTCAGCTGCGGACCCAATAATATTTAAGTTTATGTCTCCAGCAAAAATAAGACAAGGAGAGGGACTAACTGTTTTAAGTTAGCGTCAAGAGAGCGAATAAATATTTCTGGGTTGGTGTAACTAGGTGATCTGTAAGCGGCTACTACTGAGAAGTGATTTGCAACTTATGCGAGTATACAATTACCCTCGTCAACGTTCAGCTCAGAAAAATTGGCTGACCACCTATCTCTTATGTAGATAGCGACTCCTCCTGCCCTGTTAATATACTTTTTAGAGTAAAAGGATGTAAATCCTTGCAATAGGGGAACCGTCACAAACTCATTAAGCCAGCACTCGCTGAAGACAATAGCGTCGAAATCAAGATCCAACCTTTTTAGGGTTACTAGGAAATTATCAAAGTTTTTACGCATGCTTCTTATGTTCATGCTTAAAATCCTAAATGAGAATTTAGACAGAACGTCTTTACAATCCTCTGGGACCGTTATGTAGTGGCACTTTATCTGAGATGAATTATCTATAGCATCTAACAATTCTAGGGAAGCCATGGGAAGATCGTGAAAAATTGATTGGAGTATTTTGGCATTAAAGGAGAGAGTGCCATATAAACATAAGAAGGGGTGTAGATAACCACGAAATATTTTGAGGAATGTACCATGGGGGAGAAGATGTGTAGGTGTGTTAAAATGTGTGTGTGATTGCGCTTACAATTGCGAAGAGTTAATTTCAAAGTTATGTTAAGTATGATGCAATAAATATGACTGCAAATTAGTGACAAAATATTAATGACTAGGCTCTTGAGGCTCAGGTAAGGTTTACTGAGTGGTCGCCGTATCTGGTTTGGTTTGGACACAGAGCAGGCGGCTGAGATCATTTTCCGACCTAATACGGATTGCGGGGCTACCTTCCTTGACATCCCCTTTCCTAATAAATATGGATCCGTTCCGAAGCCAGCAAAACCTGTAGCCATGTTCGACGGTGAAAGCTCTCGCAGTACGAATGCTCATTTACGTAGATCAAATTTTCAGGCCCATGATTCAAAATGTCTTTACTCTTTAGGTTTTTTCTAGCTTTTGCGTGTTTAAGGAATTCCTCACGTTTAGATCGACGGGTAAAAGCAACCACCAAGGAACGATGAAGTTTACGGTTCCCACTCACGTTAGTGTTTATGTTTTGGTTTTTGGGACCAGCTCGGTGCGCACAATTCAAGTCCATATCCTGAATCTCAATGCCCAGTTTAGCGGCGACAGTTAATACCAAGTAAGTTGGGTTTTCATTTGGTGTTTCTTCTAGACCCGATATTTCCAGCTCATTTCCTAAGGCAATCTGAGCTTGGCTGTTTACGACGACGACGACGAGACTGCAGATCGGCAACGGCGGCCTTAAGGACATTATTTTCTTTTTCAACGGACTCAAGTGACTTAATTTGCCGATCATAGTCCGCCAGTTTGGAGTTCAAGGCGTCGAGACATTCGCGAAGGTGGGTGATGTCGTCTCTTATATCAGTACTTATCTTGGATAACTTACAATCAAGCAGCGCGCCGAACTGGTCGTATGTTATTGCCGCAGCGGGAGGGGCGGGGGTCGTAGTTGAATTATTATTTACTTGGCGTCTTTGTCATTTAGCCCCCCGTCGGAGGTTCCCAGAACCTCGTCGCATGACACGAACATGTCGCAGTAGATAATGGAGAGAGTTGTCTACGAACCGGCGTGTTGTCCTTACGTTGCGTGATCCGATTACAGGAATGGCATTTCCAATTCCTTTTTAAGGCTGGAAGATTTTCTTTGTAATAAGCGGAGGATATGTTGTAACATTTGTAGTGGTAGCATCCCTTGCATGCAGAGCAATTCAGCTGTTCCTCGGGTCGGGCAAATTTATGACAGGCCAAACAAATCATTTTATATTATGTAGCTGTTCTAATATTATGCTCAGGTGACTTTATTTCAAAAACGCGCAAAGGCAAGCAACACAACTGCGGAGAAACTAAGATGTGCTACGAGTCGTAAATGAGTAGGCGGGACGAAGAAGTTTCGTAGTCCGTAGCGATCGCCGTAGCGCTGCGCCGACGACGATACGTGTCGATTCGTCTCCTCTTCGGGTGACTACGGGTCACTTCGGCTGCCGACGGTCGTTGACCTTTGTAGCACACTACGATGGACGAAATGAGCGTACACTTGTTGAGGTAGGTCACGGTCTCAATTATTTGAAAATAATTTTTGTCACAGTTCCCTAATTATAGAAGGGATTAAAAAACTGATTGCGGCACTAGAGAGGGCTGTACACTAGCTTCCAGTAGATATCGGTTTTGACAGTAGCCACTTAAGTCTCGCGGAGCAAACGGTTACGGTGTGTACTTAGTAATGGTCGCGGTAATAGGCATAGCATAGCGGATGGTAAAATTAATATATATATATATATATATATATATATATATATATATATATATATATATATATATATATTAATTTTACCATCCGCTATGGAACGGAGAAGGTATATGCGTTTAGGGTCAGAGGTTATTTTTTTGTTTGTTTGTATGTGTGTGCAAATGCATGTTCCCATTTGTCTCCAAAATGGGTAGACCGATTTAGATACGGTTTTCTGTAGAGGGCTTGTGATAGGTGTTATGGTGTTAACTCGCTAGGAGGCGCTACATTGAACATTTTTAGTGCAAACGAATATTCTCATTTATCTCCAAAACGATTGGACTATTTTAGATAGGATTTTCTCTAACGTATTTGAAACACATCCGCGATAGTCTTTAGATAGTGGTTACGATGCTAACTCGTCAGATGACACTGCAATAAACATTTTTCGTGTAAACGAATGGACTCATCGGTGATGGCCCTTCGATAGTGGTTATGATGTTAACTCGTCCGAGGATAATAACTTTTGTGCAAACTGATGTTTCCATTTATATCCACTACTAGCAATAAGCTGCTTTTTCACGCTGGTATTATGTGAGAGTGTGGTCCATCTATCGTCGAGCTGACCCATTCCTTCACCACCATTGACCCTCATGGGTACACAACCAAACACATAATCAGACAATGATAAATTCACGTAAACAATAAGAAAAGATTACCTGTTCTTAATACCTAACAATACAAGTTTATAAAGTTTCCTAGCTTTATCCGACAATGGAAAAGCACAGACAAGACAAGGGTACTATTATATAATCCAATATGATTTTTGTCAAAACCTAATTGCTTTCTATATGCTCCGTTCCGTTCACATTTTTTTTTTTTATAGAAGAGGGGGCAAACGAGCATGCGGCTCACCTGATGTTAAGTGACTACCGCCGCCCATGATCAACCGCAACACCAGGAGACTTGCGGGTGCGTTGCCGGCCCTTTAGAAAGGAGTAAGCTCTTTTCTTGAAGGTCCCCAGGTCGTATCGGTCCGGAAAAATCGCCGGTGATAAACTATTCCACAGAGAGGTTGTACGTGGAAGAAAACTCCTTGTGAAACGTACAGTGGTGGACCGCCAAGCATCCAGATGGTGTGGATGGTATCGGGACGTTTGCCGTGTCGTGCGTTCACGAAATTTGGCGGCTGGGATTAATCCGAACAATTCCTCAGAGCACTCCCCGTGATAGATGCGATAAAATACGCAAAGAGATGCAACATCTCTTCGCAACGCCAGTGAATCGAGCCGATCGGAAAGCACTCGGTCGTCGACGATTCGAGCCGCTCTGCGCTGGGTGCGGTCAAGTGGAAGGAGCTGGTACTGGGGAGCCCCAGCCCAGAGATGGGAACAGTATTCCATGTGCGGCCGAACCTGCGCCTTGTAAAGTTGCAGGCGGTGTGCCGGCATGAAATACTGTCCCGCTCTGCTGAGCACGCCAAGCTTTTTAGAGGCCAATTTGGCCTTCCCTTCCAAGTGACCACGAAACTGCACGTCACTCGATATGTCGACGCCTAGGATTCCGATACTGGCTGAGGCAACAAGGGGAGTGCCTTGAAACTGAGGGGATACGACAAAGGGGTTCTTTTTAGCGGTTAACGCGCAAACTTGTGTCTTCTGGGGGTTAAACTGGACTAGATTTAGTCGTCCCCAATCCGAGACTCTGTACAGCAAAGACTCGACTTCAGACACAAGTTTGTCCCGGCACTCGGAGACGTTTTCCCGAGAAATATTGGCTCGGCCGGTGTAAAGAGCATCACCAGTGCTGTCATCTGCATAGCAATGAATGTTACGGGTATGCAACATATCATTGATATGCAGAAAAAACAGCGTTGGCGATAGCACGCAGCCCTGTGGAACACCAGCATTAATAGGCTTGCAATCGGAGCTTGCACCGTCTACAACGACCTTGATGCTCCGATCTGCAAGAAAGCTGGTGATCCAATCGCACAATTTCTCGGGAAGCCCATAGGAAGGGAGCTTCGAAAGAAGCGCTTTGTGCCAAACCCGATCGAAGGCCTTCGCAATGTCCAAACTAACGGCCAATGCCTCCCCCTTGAACTCTACTGCCTCCGCCCATCTGTGAGTGAGGTAGACCAGAAGATCACCAGCTGACCGACCACGGCGAAAACCGTATTGGCGGTCACTAATCAGCTGGTGATCCTCAAGGTACCTCATGAGCTGGCAGTTTACAATGGACTCCATTGTTTTGGAGAACAAGGAGGTGATGGCGATTGGCCGGTAGTTGGACGGGTCTGAGCGGTCGCCTTTTTTAGGGATCGGGTGGACGAAAGCCGTCTTCCATGATTTTGGGACTACGCCTAGGGAGTAGGAGTACCGGAAAAGACGCGTTAAAACCGGTGCCAACTCTGGAGCACACGTCCTCAGCACAATTGGGGGGATTCCGTCAGGCCCACTCGACTTGTGGATGTCCAGGGAGAGGAGTGCTTTGCGAACCGAGCGCTGTGTGAACTGCACTTCCGGCATGGAGCACTCACACCGCGGGATGGTCGGCGGCGTACTCCCCCCGTCATCGAGAGTCGAGTTAGACGCAAAGAAGGAGCCTAGAAGATCGGCTTTCTCCTTTGCAGTATGGGCCAGTGAGTCGTCCTCCCTGTGCAGAGATCGAAGAGATGGCTGACAGAAATTCCCCTGGACAGCCTTGGCGAGAGACCAGAATGCACGGGTTCCAGAAGGAAGGCGAACTAGTTTCTCGCCAATTCTGCCTATGTGCTCTGACTTTGCCTTGGCAATGACTCTTTTGAAGGACCTAGAGGCGGAATTATACTTCTTTTTTAGAGCGCTGGTGTTTACATCCAGGGACGCTGATGCATCAACCCAGGCTTGGTAGCACTCCTGCTTGTAGCATGATGCTATTTTACAGGAGCGACCAAACCATGGCTGAGACTTGCCTCCAATGGGCACCACAGAGGATGGAATAAAAAGTTCCATACCCTGAAGTACCACATCAGTAACAGAATCCGCAACAACGTTGGGATCATCCGGCGAGAAGCAAACCCGCCCCCAAGGGTAGGATGCAAAGAAAGACCGCATCCCATCCCAATCGGCTGACCTATAGTGCCAAACACGGCGGCAGCCTGCAGAATGCAACCGCGATTTCAGCGTGAGTGGCACAACACTCCGGACCAGACAATGGTCCGAGGAGCCTAAAGGGGCGTCGACGGAAATCTGATATCCGTCCGGGTGAGAGGTCAGCAGAAGGTCCAACAGGGAAGGTGCATGATCCTCCACATCTGGAATCCGCGTAGGCGAAGTAACCAGTTGTGTCAGACCATATGCCAAGGCAAAATCATGAACAGATCTCCCCGCATGATCGGTTAAACGTGAACCAAGCCATTCGGCGTGATGGGCGTTAAAGTCGCCGAGGATCACGATCTCTGCGGAGGGGATCTGCTGTAGCAACGAATCTGCAGCCATTTGGACGTGGTCGAAAAGTCGGTCTGTTTCGGCATTACCGCTATGGGACCTATAGAGGCACCCATAGACGCGCGGATGGTCGTCGCTGTCTACGCGTAGCCAAAGGATGGACAGGTCCGAACCTTCAAGTCTGCCGAGGCGTCGAGAACAGATGTCCTCTCTGACGTAAACGCAAACTCCAGCCCGAGGCACAAAGGAGTGTTCCAGTTTGTACCCCGGGTAGGAGAGATACGAGACATCAGCCGGAGAGGACACCTGCGTCTCGGTCAGAAAGAGCAGAGCCGGCCTCGCCGTCTCGAGATGGTAGTGGACGGCGTTTAGGTTAGAGTGAAGTCTCCTGATATTGCAGAAATTCACGGACAGCGTGGCAGGGGTCGCCTTGGTCTTGTTGCTCCGTTTGCCCCGAGCAGTTGTAGTCTTGAGCGGAATTTCGCCCCCCCCCCCCCCCCCCAGAATACGCGGGGCAGCCTGAGCACCCACGCTCAGAAGTGGAGAAACATGGTCGTGGATGCTCAGCGAGGGATTCTCCAGGGGTGCTGGTACCCTCCTGGGGTAGTCTATCTTTATTTAATTCCGCTACCATGTTGATGGGGGGGGGGGGATTTGGGCCTCCGGCCACCTGCACTCACCAGACGAAACGCGGAAGCAGAGCTTCCACTTCACGCCGGTATTCTGAGAGGTCGTGGTACCACCCCGGTTTGAGCCGGCCCATACGTGCAACAGCAAAGCTGCCGCATGGCTCTACCACTGTTCACATTCCATCATAATATGAATAACATCTTCCACAACTGCACATTTGTCACAATTTGGTGAATTCACTTTTCTCATTACAAACGCAAATTTGTTTAATGGTACATGTCCGGAACGAAGCCTCATTGCTGTAATAATTTTTTGCCTTCACATATCGCATCCTTCAAAGCAAAGGAAGCGAGAAAGATGTGGTCGTATCGTCTTGTACCAAATACCTTTTGACAGTGACCTTTCATCAAAGTATTTGGACCACTTTTCTGTACAGTTATCACGAACTTTAGATAACAGTTCAGAGAAATAAGGTACACACACAGTCGAAATTCTCCCCATCACTTATGTTTGCCTTGCTGCGGTGACTAGTTGTACAGTTTATTTCCCATAATAAAAGTTAATAAGCCTTTTTGACAACTTCTATTTCAACTGTTGTTCTGCAGACAGTGAGAAAAAAAATATAAGTATACTACCAACAACTTAGTGAAAAGCCTAGATGGCCAGCTTTCTGGCTTATGCGTTTGAATTTTTTATTAAGTCGGAATAATTTAACGTCTGGGCATTAGAATGTTCTATGGAAAAGATTCCAAGATAGATTGACAGTCTTTCCTGACACGTAGTAGAAACGTAGGAAATTTTTTAAATGTTTTGATGTACTAAACCTTCGTTTCCGTTTAGCCACAGTTATAGCTTTATATAGATTATATGGTTAACGTAGTGTTATTGCAGATTGATTTCCGCACACTGAAGTATGAATTATTTATTTAAACACTTCCGCCTGGAAGATAGAGGTGTCCAGACCTTAATTCACACTAAGTTTGAATTTGGGGTATTCCCATAAATTCCAAAGCCTACGCCGAGGTCCATTTTTGACCCACCGGTGTACCATATAAGGCTACAGACCTCACAGATAACCTGTCCATTCGGCTAGTCTTCTCTGGAGGGTATTTACACTATAATATTTTTATTAAAAGTCTATATTGGACCCATGATATCTGAGATCAAGCATAAGACTTAATTGAGTCGAGCATGGATCTTAATAAACTTTAATTAGTTGAATGTTTGTTATATTATGTCACAGTTTATTTAAAGGGGAAGACTTCCGCCATTAAAGGCTTTTTTTAGCGCTCTCTTACGACATTCGGTGGAGAAAAAATTACTTTATTTATAACGTTTATGCTTATTATCAGGAAAAAAGGCTTTATTATCAGGATATGACGGCTCCGTGGTGCAGTGGCTTTGCAATGAGTTGCAGCGCTAAGAGTTGCGTGTTTGAATCCCGCACGTAACAAGTATCTACATAAGCTACAATGCAAATAATTATTCCGGGTCTGAATATGCATCCTTGTGTTTATGTACACATTACACGTGGTAGAGCCATGCTGCAGTTATATTAGTAGTATAGTTGTAGCGCGAATGGTGTCGGCTCGACCGGGGAAGGACCACGCTCTCACAGAATACCAGCGTAAAATAGCAGCTTAATGTTGCTGTGTTTCTTATGGTGAGTGTAGAGAACCGGAGACCCTTTTTACTGGAAACAAGGCATTCCACCTAAGTCCTCACGGATGACAAAGCACCCGCATTTTGATTCCTAATCTAGGATAGATGTAGATGTCTATGGTGCTCGTTTGTCATCCTATCCTATAAAAATGTATACAAACTACCCCCAGCCCCACGATGCAGAAGAATATTCTAGTGTGGAGTTAACGTTTTATAAATAAATTAAGAATCTAATTCAATAAAATGTCTTTTATATTAACGCAAAATTGAATATGATTATCGCTTTAAAAAAAACAAGACCTAGAACGTGTAAGCTATTTACCGGATAATAAATATAACGTTTATCTCGATTAAAGTGTTTTAAAAATCAATTCGATAAAAATTCAATTGATTATATCACGTTTGCGCATATTTTTACGAGGATGTACTATCTATTTCAAGAAGTAGGCATACATTCTCGAGCGTCAAACTCGTGTCTAGAATATTATATCCCACCAAAAACATTCTGTAAAAAACTAGCCAAGTCTCGATGGAGCTGCTTGTTTATCTCTAAAAAGTAATGAAATCTAGACAAAGTCGTGCCAAGTCTAAGGTTCCTTACTGCGATTTCTTTATTATTATAGTTAATATTGAGTGACTTCGCCGTTGAAGGGTACACAAGGGTACAAAACCAGGTGCTACATGACACCCTTGCACCAATCTGTCGCCAGAACCGCTACCCATTAACGACGGAAAATTGCCACTTGGAAAACGTAGATTGAATAACCAGTCAATTGTAGGCTTGATAAAGTTGCGTTTACACGTAATGTTGCACGTAATTGTGTTTACAGTAATGTTATATCTGTTGTAACTACCTATGTTTGTTAAGCTAGTTAATAGCCCATACTGGTATTGGTAATTGGACGCTACACATGCATTCAGCATTGACAATGCTGACTTCTGCTCTCTTATTTTTGGAGCGTCAAATCGACCACCGATCTAACATAAAATAGACGTACAGACGGACTTCTATCAATGATTCGAAGTCCGCCTGTACTGGAAATAATTTTTTATACTGTTTGTTTCAGGCTCGCCTATACAAAAGTATTATCATATATAAGTTACTCGTGAAAGCGCCACATAGGCTTGGCCACAAGTTAATATGGAGGTGCCAATGTCCATGGGGGCATTTTTTAGACATAGACCTTGGCTCTTGTGAATTGTTAGGACATACGCCACACAGATTGGGAATTGTTCCCTGTACACGTATGCCCGGGGTATGATCTCAAATTTTGACTTAATGGGCAATAATTCGTGAACCAAATTATTAGCGAATTTTACTACCAATTGTTTCGGCTTTGTTTAGTCTTCCGGGTCCCGCCTCACTTTTTGTAAAACGCCTAATGACCCATTCACTAAACCTAAACTAACATCAATATTTCTCCTAAGCATTACTTTAGCTCCCTCTTTAATGATTATAGTTTCTTCCAGTTCAGCAGTCATCGACGCATCATCTTCATATTTTTGTAAACACGCCCGGGATTTCGTTATCATACATTTTGAACAATCCAAGGAATCTTTAGCAACTAACTTTATTTCGAGGTGAGTTTTAAAATACAGTCAGCGCCATCTAGCGACGTGTGCGGGTATCACCGCCACTCTTAGTCCAATGCATTATATTTTGACCAAATTTTGAGCGAAATTAATATTTTAGTGTAATTTGTTTATTTAATTTGAATAATTTTCGAGTAGAATAAAGTCAATCGTTCGACTATTTTTTTCTTGTAAACTTGTAAGTATAAGTATAAAAGCCAATCTAGTGTTATCTAGAGTTTTCCTTTAATTTTATTTATATGCGTATTAAAAGCAGAAGGGGAGGCATTCGCCCAGCAGTGGGACGCTATAGGCTAGATTAAATTAGAAGATGTGTCCCACTACGCTGGATTTTGCAATGACAGTAGATTTTTAGGTACCAATGGGAGAAGAGGGCATTACCATATCTCTAATACAGCTGAGACCAGCTGAGGGTTCTTCATCAGATACTTTAGACCTTCGATTTTTGACATCAAATGAAGCGGCCCACCAAGTTGAATATTTTTTGTAAAGGTATGTCGATCTCTTCCAATAGTTTGGTTGGGCTCTTGTGTTTTCTAATCAGGGTCACCAGGTACTCCAGATGTTCGATTATCCTAGTTTTTATAGTTTTCCCTTTATGTGGCCATTAAACCCTAACTCTGTACCAAATTTCAGCTCTCTGAGTTTATGGGAAGTACTAGTTCTATTCTGATGATCATGAGTGAGTGAGTGAGTGTCATAAATGGGAAACTTTGCTTTCGCTTAACTTCGGAACTAAATGACCTACAGACTTGGAATTTTGGATTTTAAGTATGTGATTATAGTTTACTGGATGACGAAAATTTCTGCGTTTTGGTATTATCCAGAGGTTCTCAAATAGGGGCCTGAAAATGCGGCGAAATGGTTCCAGTAAAGGATGGTACGGCAGTGTTTGCTTCGCGCTCGACTTGGCGGGGGCACTGGCGTGCCCCCCGATTATTATAATATAAACTAGTAGGCCCTCTGATATAATATGTACCATCTTGAATTTGTAATGTGACATCTAAATTGTTATGCTTTACGAATCGGTGAAGTTGAAAGCGGAAGGATTCGGTTGCGGCTCACAATGAATACCACCATAAAATAGCAGGATAAATCCGCTACGTTTTGTGTATGGTGAGTAAAGAGTATAGAGACCCATTGTACTGGTAGGTTAAGATGTTCCATTTTAGTTCTTGAGGGTAACAATGTTTGTGTGTTTTAATTCTTAGTCGAGGTCAATGTGAGTGTCTTTCGACCACAGCACCCACTTTACTATTAGGTATACTGTGTATTTGTTTGTCACCTTTATTTCTATCGCGTCTTGAAATGGAAGACCAAAATACATGCATACATTTTGATATATATTTTATATATATTTTGATATATAAAATAACCCTGAATATTTACTTACTCTAACCGTACGTAACTATCTCTTTCTTTCTCATAATTTTATCGTCTTGTCTTTTTTTAATTAATTTTCAAATAAAGATTTTTATCAGTGTAACTCATCAACTTTAGACAAACAATTATAACAAGGTGGGAAATTAATGTACAAGAGCACTGTTAAATGTTAATTTAAATGGATAATTGAGTAAAGCAGACTCAATGTGCACTCTACGTGCACTCACAATTTTTTTAAACTAATTTAGTTTTACCTACTTTAATAATAGCATATAAAAATGTCGGTATCACATATTGGTTTACCAATATCTATAATATATTATGTAGATTACTTACAGTATGCACAAAAGCCACCGAGACCAACTTGATTTATATGATTGATAGTGTAATAATTTTAGCGATAAGAAATCTAATCGCTCAAATTTCAATTAATCAGTTTTATCAAACTTAACAGGTGCACAAACATATCAATGTAATATACCTATCTAAAGGTAAGGGTATCTCCATAAATAAATGTCAATCAGGATAACAATACTTTGTAACTAAGTATGAGTATTAAGGGTTTGTGTGTGTGTGTGTGTGTGTGTGTGTGTGTGTGTGTGTGTGTGTGTGTGTGTTAACCCAAAATTAAACCTTACAATTACCGACAATAAAGTTATAAACTTATTTATAAAAATTGGGCAACGCGACATAATGGCGCCACAATGTTGTAATAAACCGAACAAAATCGCAGCCTTCAGCAATGCATGACCTGTCGAAAATAAGCACTGCACTGGACTGCTACATCCGTTTCCGGTTTGAACAAGGGTGTGATTTGGTGACGCTGCTATCACACCACAATGTACTATAATGCAACCAAAGCCTAAATCACGCTATCGAAGTTTCGAACGACTCTGCGTATTATAATTTATAAAAATTTTATAAATTTAAATACGCAGAGTTTAAAAAAATTTTAAAAATTTTACGTGGCAGAAACTCTCCTCTTATCCACTGACGTCAAAAAAAATCAAGCACCAAGCATTTGGTGGGAAGTAATATTTTCCAAAATACTGCAAGAAGCTGATAGTGATTGCAGACTTCCCGGAAAATTTGTATTACTTTGAATCAACAATTATATTCTAGATGACCCCAGATATCATACCAAACTTAATAGACCACACATCTTTGAAAAAGCACACACATTCCTACCAAGGATGATACATGAGGCTATTGAAATTAAAAAAAAAACATCCTAAATTAAATATCGAAGATTGGGCGCCTGACTACCACCGTATAACTTCAAGATACAGTAAGCCCATTCTGCGTGAGATTGTGCTTAAAAAATAAGCTAAAGGAACACCAGGTTAGCTGTGACATCACGATGTTAACATACACTTTCCACCACCTATGGACATATATAATATACTATAGTTTATATCTATAGTAAGAAGATATAAATAAATCATTTTAAACGCAATAAAATCCGTAAAATTATTTTTATTCAATCCTCGTTATCTTAAACATTAAATTATATTTCACGTAGAACATGTCTAAAATTTAATATCATCATCATCATCACTACAGCCCTTCACAAGTCCACTGCTGAACATATGCCTTCCCCAAGTAATGCCACAAAGCACGGTCCTGAGCCACCTGCATCCATCGACTTCCTGCATGTCTCACCAGGTCGTCACTCCATCTAGTAGGGGATCGCCCTACACTACGCCTACCGGTACGAGGCTGCCACTCGAGAACCTTTCTTCCCCATCGGTTATCGGTTCTTCAAGCTATATGGCCGGCCCATTGCCACTTCAGCTTACTAATCCGTTGGGCTATGTCGGTCACTCTGGTTTTACTGCGGATATCCTCATTTCTGTGTCTATCACGCAGAGAAAATTTTATTTATAACCTATTTATAAAATTTCTAGGAATATCCGTAAACGTCCTTACACATGGTTACACCACCGAAATATCGATGGGGTCAAACACTCGCCTAATATAAAAGCAAGGTAACATCGATTTAAGACTATATTTTTATCAGTAGCTAAACCGTGAATTACAATAATGCTACAGTTATTTATCATTTGTTTATCAATTACTTTATTCTTGTTGTATTATTTATCTACTAAGAATTTTAATTATTGGAAGGTAAGGAATGTGCCATATTTGAAACCTTTGCCATTATTTGGTAATTACCGTGATTATATTTTACTGAAGGAATGGGGCCCAATGATTACACACCGTATATGTAAAGAGTTCCCCAAGGAGCCTTTAATCGGCGCTTTCTATGGTACAGAACCCTCGCTTATAGTTCAAGATCCAGAGTTAATAAAAGTGATTACTACAAAAGACTTCTATTACTTTAACAGTAGAGAGGTAGCTGATTATACAGACAAAGAGATTATAACTCAAAATCTTTTCTTCACTCACGGAGACAAATGGAAGGTGGTACGCCAAAATCTAACCCCGTTTTTTACTTCAGCGAAAATGAAGAACATGTTCTATTTGATTGAGAAATGCTCGCGAATGCTGGAGAAATTGATAAACGAGGAAAGCACGACATCGCCAATTATAGATGTACGCTCTCTTATGGCGCGTTACACCATGGACTGCATTGGCTCTTGCGCTTTCGGTGTGGAAACAAACACAATGAAAAAATGTGACACACCCAATCCCTACACAATAATGGGCGAAAAAATATTTGAAAATTCTTCAACCAGAGCCATCAAATTATATACCAGAGCGATGTGGCCTGCAGTGTTCTACTCGTTGGGCTATCAGATCTTCCCAAATGAAATAATATCATTCTTTAAGAATTTACTGATCGGTGTATTCGAGAGCAGGCAATACAAGCCGTCAAATAGAAACGACTTTGTAGATCTTGTGTTAAATTTGAAACAAAATGATTTTGTGAGCGGCGATAGCATCTCTAATCTAAAAACTGGAGAGGGTAAGAAAGTACATCTAGAAGTAAACGATGATCTGTTAACCGCGCAGTGTGTTTTATTCTTCGCAGCTGGTTATGAGACATCAGCTACAACACTTAGCTTAACTCTCTATGAGCTGGCAAAAAACCAGGAGGCACAGTTGAAAGCCATAGCGGAGGTAGACGAGTATCTTAATCGCCATGAAGGAAAAATTGAGTACGATTGCGTGACTGAGCTACCCTACGTCGAAGCGTGTATAGATGAGGCTCTTCGTTTATATCCAGTCTTCAGCACCATCACCAGGGAGTTGGTTGAAGATTACACGCTACCGACGGGCTTGCGTCTAGACAAGGGAATGCGCATACATATTCCAGTCTATCATCTTCATCACAACCCAGAATACTTCCCGAAGCCTGAAAATTTCCTACCGGAACGGTTTCTTGCAAATGAGAGGGAGAAAATCAAACCCTTCACCTATATTCCTTTCGGATTAGGACAACGAATTTGTATCGGTAAGTTTTTTAATACAGCGTTATTCAAATTTGCCTTTTTCACATTATTTTTAGCGACATATATAGCATGAAAGAAAAAAGAGACCGTCATAATTACGTATAAGCATTGTTTACAGCCAAGGAGGCCGTAAATAAACAATGATAGATCCAACAGGGGAAGAGTCAATATAATTACGGACCATGACGCATGCCATCTTAGTCCTCAAAAGTGACAATACATCTGTAGCCTTCTTTTATTATTTTGGTGGCAAAGGTCCATGGCACGCAGTAACCACACCAGTATCAGATATATTGTTAGTAAATTGTAAATGTGTTACTAAATTATTTAAAAAATTCGTACCTTGAAAACACTTCTTATAATAATCTCATTGTACACTGTCATGTTTTCGTTACCATGTTGTAAAATACCAATATTTTTTCTCTCCACATATACCGATTCAAAAACAATTTTTTTTACATGTTGTTTTATATTTTTATCACGTACGTTTCCGTTGATATAATAGGTAAATGATTTTATTGTTTATTATTAGCATAACGTTTACATTTTTAATTTATCGTCCCGATACCATCCACACCATCTGGATGCTTGGCGGTCCACCACTGTACGTTTCACAAGGAGTTTTCTTCCACGTACAACCTCTCTGTGGAATAGTTTACCACCGGCGATTTTTCCGGACCGATACGACCTGGGGACCTTCAAGAAAAGAGCTTACTCCTTTCTAAAGGGCCGGCAACGCACCCGCAATTCTCCTGGTGTTGCGGTTGATCATGGGCGGCGGTAGTCACTTAACATCAGGTGAGCCGCATGCTCGTTTGCCCCCTCTTCTATAAAAAAAAAAAAATTTAGTTAATGATTTAATTAAAATTAACAGCAAATTAAAGTTAACATAAACTTGTATTTATTTTCGTTATTAGTCACTTTTTAGCCGACTTCCAAAAGTAGAGGTTACCAAATTCGACTACATGGATTTTTGTTTGTATAGGCGATATCATCGTCAGTTCTGAACCAATTTTGATGACTTTTTAATCGTACTATTACCCGACTACTGCTAAAACAAAATGAGGGTTATATTATATTATATTAGCATATTTTGTATGTCTTTTTATGTGTTCCCTCAGATATCCTATGCTGCCTGTCTTCTTTTGATAAAGGTATCTATAGTTAAAAGCGTCATGTCGTGATTTTCCCGGGCATGTTATTATTTTTAAAATATCGCTTATGTTTATAAATATGGTTATACTTTTATGTGATAAATGAAAGTAATATCTTAATTGTTTCCAACTCAAAGCCTAAATAGACTCCAAGACTACGTAGTAAGTAGACGCCATTTAAGGAAATTAATATATTAACTTCTTCTCAGTATACTAACAAAAATTTAATGTATGTACAGAAAAATATAGTTTTGATATTATAAGTGATTTTCATTCTGTAAATACTAGAAACAGACAAGCTATAAAAGTACCAGGTGTTGGCCTCCACGGAGTCGGTAATTCATTCTTGGGCGATGTAAACATTTTTATAACAAAATTCCACAAAATCTGATTTACGCCTAGTTCAAAAACTTTATTAAACAAAAATTATACGTATAAAAAGGGTTATTTAAATATTAAGGAATTAATGGATGATAATAATAATTGATAATAATAATGATAATAATAATCTTAATAATTGCATTAGATTAATTTTCGGCTTACGTAAGTATGACCATATTTCCCAATACCGATCTAAGCTTAAATGCTACTATGCCATATCTAATTTGTTTAGTGTTGTTAGTTATTTCGTAACATTAATTATCGTAAATTGTTCTTTTTTAAAAGAAATCCCCTTGGGTTTCTTACTAGTTCTTACCAGGACAGAGCTGTATATTCCAAAGCAGTGGTAAATTAAGCGTAATACTCTCTTTCAATAATCTTTATAGTCATCATTGAATAGTAAAGTTTTTCTATTTCTTTTTCATAATAAAATCGACATTATTTTCGTGATAACGCTGTTAATGGGTGTATTATGTTTCAATTTTCAACTTAATTTTTATTTATCTATGCACCCATGGTAGTGGTGCAAGAAAATACACAACTATTTCGTCCTGTGGGTGTCGTAAGTGGCGATTACGAAAGACGCCAGAGATAACATTGCTTACGATAAATGACGTTATAACTATTTATTTCGCGCCAGATGTAAATATCCAGTAGGCCGGCTACGGGAACAAACAATTTAAAAAAATTTGGTTTCAATTTAAAAAATAAAATTGTTTTAGGTATGCGTTTTGCGAAGATGCAAACATTGGCAGGATTGGTGGCACTGTTCAGAAATTACCGAGTAGAGACTGCAAGTAAAACTCCTGATAAGATCAAGTTTGACCCCAGCGGTATTGTCTCACAACCTAGTGCCAAAATCAACTTGAAGTTCGTCCGTCGCCACGTCAGGGAAAAACATAATATGTAAATTTGTATAGTAGTGCCTTTCTCTCTTCAAAGTTTAATATAATTTTTGTATAAAAATATATTTATATGGTCCACTAAACAGATTATAAATGTGGTTTTTTTTAAAATTATTACTTGCTGTGTAAGGAATGCGTTCCAATTCAAACATCTTTTATATTGTTATATATAGATTATATACTTTTATTATTATTATTCAAAACATATTGCATGTTAAATTTATTCTAAGTGACTTTTATTGTAAATTACACTTTGGAAATCTCATATTCGATCTCCAAATGCAGTGCTTACTTTATGTCTAAGTACAGTATCATCGAAAAGTATGTAATAAAGCCAAGAGGGGGAGCCAGGAGACCCATAGCACAGGGTAACCTGGTTTGGGCTCCTGTCTCCCACAGCTACTCAAAACTCTTAAACTATTTATGAAACACATGTAACTTCGTAAAAACTGGGAGAAATAAATATTTTTGTGTGGGGTATCTATATAGTTTTCTCATCTGGTTGGGTGCTATAAATATATAATTATAAATGAAAATGAAAAGATAAATATACATAAATATCAATAACATAAAATAAATACAAAACTACGTAAATAAATAAAATCCAACCAGATGGAAGCCTTCGGCAGGGGAGACCAAACGGCCGAGGGGGAAAGGGAAAGAAACCGGCGGACGATGCGGGCGGTATCGAGGAGCTTATTATTATAAGAACATCCGTGGGCGCATACACAAAAAGTCACGAAAATTTTATCGTAATATGATGAACGGTATATGAACGCGTAGAAGACAAACAAATTTTCTTTTTAGTAAGTATAAGATCTCTCTCTATGAAAATAACCTGTTACGTCCCTGTACACGGCCAACACAAAGGTCATGTGTAACGTACATGTCACAATTATGCCAGTAGTTGTTGGAAACACTACGCTCGAAATTGTTGACGATTAAGTTTACCTTAGAGAAATAGTACGATTAGGTAAGTCCACAGATTACCCCTTAATCTGTGGGTAAATCCAACCACGACCGAAAGATCACTCGACGGATCAACACAGGTGGGCTGCGTTCCGGAAATTAAGTACGACACATCTCGTCAGGTATAGCTCCAAACTTGAAAAACGTAACGTAAATGTACAACTAGTACGTATAGTGATAACATTTATCGATCTGATATTTAGTAACAAATGACATTTTACAATATTTTTTTTAAATATTTACCACGTTTTACCCGCGACGGAACGGAAAAGGTATATTTATTTATTTTTTAATAATATATGCGATTGGGGTGAGAGGTTGTTTTTTTTGTGTGTGCAAACGAATGTTCCCATTTATCTCCAAAACGGGTAGGCCAATTTAGATATGGTTTTCTGTAGAGTTGTGTGACTCATCGGCAATGGTTTTTGATTGGTGCTATGATGTCAACTCGCCAGGGGGGGGGGGGGGTGCAATAAACATTTGTTTTGCAAACATATTTATCTTCAAAACGGTTATACAGATTTTGATACGGTTTTCCGTAAAGATAACAAGTGACTCATTGGCGATGATTCTTATAATATAGGTGTTATGATGCTAGCTCGCCTGAGAACCCTGCAATAAACATTTTTTTGAGCAAACTAATGATTCCATTTATCTTCAATACGGTTATATTATCTGTATTATAAACCGATTCTAAGTCAAATATGGCGGACCGCCCAAGATAACGGATTAATCATTTTTATACACTCTAAGATTGTACAAAAATGATACAGGCTCCGTGGCGAAGTGGCTTAGCGATGAGTTGCTGCGCTGGGGGGCGCAGTTTCAAATCCCGCACGGAACAAGTATTTGTATGGTCTACAAGTATATAATTGTTCCGGGTCTGGATCTTGTCCTTGTGCAATTTATGTTTGTAAACTGCCTCCACGGTTTTTTATATTTTATATATATATATATATATATATATATATATATATATATATATATATATATATATTAAGGTTTATTTAAGGTGTTTTAAATAAAAAGAAAAAAGTCTAGAATTAATAAAATAATTATTTGATTTTGTATTAAGTAACATAACATATAGGTACACTATATTTAGTTTAGTATTCTTTATTTTTCTTGTGTTTTCTCCCCTTTGGTGCATATAATTTTTTAGAAGTGTCTCTCCTATAAATTAATAATAATTTATTTATTTATTTATACTTTCATGCACAAAAAAGTACATATGGCGGACTTAATGCCATAGGGCATTCTCTCCCAGTCAACCATTAGGCTAAACAGAGATAGAACGGTAAAACGTCGTGGTAGTGCGACAAGGCAAGACGCTTTTACAAACGCTCCGGAGTTTTTAATTATATACTGGTGAAATAGTGCTTGTTTATCTTGAAAAACAGTATCAAAATAAACGTTAAAACGCAAGGAATCTGACTGTGCTTGTGAAAAGTGAAATTGCGGAGGATAAACTGTAATATCGGCATAAAATTGTGTGCGGGTTTAGTAGTACAGTGCATTCTACTGAAGTTTATCACTGTTTCGTCAGGGAGATACTAACACAGATAGCCTATCGGTAGACGCACGGACTGCACGCATGAGAGCAGCTGGTTCAAACCCTTCCCGAAGCAAAACAATTTTTTTTCTTTCTTTTTAGCTTTTATATTTTTATTGCATTTTCTCATTACTTTTATGATGGATAATCTAACACTATCTTGGGGCTGCTGTTCATTGGATGGTGAGAGTAAACAGTTTAAAAAATGCAATACTTGCGTTAAAGCGTTTCACTTGGAATGCTTGGGAACGTGTCAATCACGTGCAGGCGATGCGACTGGGAGTTGGATATGCCCCACTTGTATAAATTCTAATACGAAAACCATCAACAAAGACAACACGCCTGTGCGTTTTAATCCCAATGTTACAATACGAACACAAAAAAGACAGGCACCCAATTCCCCACCGGAAGCAGTGGACTCGGAAGCTCCTATTACCAGGAGTGATCTAAGAGCTATAGTGTAAGACATCACGGAAAGAAAATTTGAGACTCTTCTGGTGCAACTAACTAACTCTCTTCGATCTATTATGACCTCTGAACTAGGCACCATGAGGAATGAGATAAAAGATCTGAGAGAGTCCATTACCTTTGTGAGTGATCAGTACGAGGAAATGATCAAGGATAACAAGAAAACAAGTGAAACGGTCCGAGAATTGCGGTCGGAGAACGAACTGATGAAATCTACCATCAAAGACTTATCATTCAGGCTAAATAACTTTGAACAAAACGCACGTTCAAAAAATATTGAAATACAATGTGTCCCCGAAAAGAAAGAGGAGAACCTTATAAACATAGTATCAAAATTGAGCAATGTTATAGACTTCCCCATCTCTCCGGAGAAAATAGTACACTGCACCTGAATTGCCAAAATCAATCGCGATAATCACGCTCGCCCTAGATCGATTATTGTTCAGCTCGCCACACCCAGAGACCGTGATTGTTTCCTGGCAGCAGCTATTAAATTCAATAAATCTAGACTGGTATCGGAAAAGTTAAATACCACCCACTTGGGTTACAGCGGAGAGAAAAAACCAGTATTTGTGGTTGAACACCTGTCCCCCGGCAACAAGGCGCTACACGCAGCTACCAGGCTGGCTGCGAAGAAAAATGGATACAAGCTTGTGTGGATACGTCATGGCCGTATTTTTGTAAGGAAAACGGACAACTCAGACTTTATAGTCATTAGAGATATGGACTCTCTAAGTAAAGTTAAATAAGTTAAAACTTTGTTATTTTTTTTTTGTTAATTTTTTTTTCTTTTTATTTAATTTAAACTCGTAATCTTATTGCATGGTACTTATTGTTAACAAAATACCTAACAAAAAAAAAAAGTAGAACCTTTGTACGTAATTACTATAAGACTGCTTCTGTACCTTAATGTGTGTACATAAAATAAATAAAAAAAAAATACGATAAATTACATGTCTACTATCAAAATGTAAGAGGCCTTCGGACTAAAACTCATTCGTTCTATCAAAATCTAACAGCGTCTAGCTACGATATTATAATATTAAGTGAAACATGGTTAAATGAAAATATTATGAGTTCTGAGTTATTCGATGATCGTTATAAGGTATTTAGAAGGGACAGAGAGACGTCCGGCTTTCATAACGGAAAGGAAGGGGATGGAGTTTTAATAGCAGTATCCAAAAAGCTTAACTCGAAAAGGATAACTATGTGGGAAAGCGACTGCGAGGATCTCTGGGTTGCGGTTGACATATCTTTTCCAAATACCTGTCGAAGGTTCGTATTTTGCGCCGTTTATTTGCCACCACCAGACTCGATGCACTTAATAAAGCATTTCGTGGATAATTGCAACTCTGTTGTTGAGGAAAACCAGTCCCATATTTGTATTGTTGGTGATTTTAATCTGGTAAGCATAGATTGGGAGCAGTTTGGTAAGTCAAGCAATTACTACCATAGTTCTGCGATTTGCCAATATTTATTGGACTTTTGTAATATTAATAACTATAAACAAGTCAATAATATTGTTAATAAAATGGGTAGAATTTTAGACTTAGTTCTTGTAGATCTCCCTATGTGTCAGCTATCCAAGTCATTAGACTTCTTGAGCGTAGTTGATAATCTTCATCCCCCCTTGGAATTTCAGCTGAGCTTTGAATTCGCCACAATGTTAGCTAACCCTAACAGTATAAAACTGAACTTTCGCAAAACTGACTATGAGGCAGTTAATCTAGAGCTTAATAGTGTCCAATGGCCAGAAATCTTTTCACTAACCAAGAACGTGGATGAAATGATAGATGTGTTTTATGATAAACTTAACTGCACCATTAAGAAACGTGTGCCGGAACAAAGGCAGAAAAAACATAAATATCCCCAATGGTACAGTAAGGAGCTTATCAAAAGACTGCGCGAAAAGAATAGGTTTAGAATTAGATTTAAAAAATACAAAAATCCGCTTGATGAAATTTCCTATCATTTGTTGTCAAAACGATGTAAGCAACTAGTTTCGGACTGTTATAAAAAATACCTTAGAAGCACGGAGGCAAAAATAGCTGACAACCCAAAGTATTTCTGGTCTTATGTCAAAACTAAAAGAGGCGGCCATGGTACATACCCAACGGCCATGAAAAATGGATCTACCACAAGTTATGAAGGCAAAGGTATCTGTGAAATGCTTGCAAATTATTTTTCGGAGGTGTATAGTGATTGCAAACAGCCGTCACGTATTAAGGGTCTAGATATCTCAAAAGGTGCAGGCTCTGATAATATTCCACCATACTTCATAGTTAACTGTGTTAATAGTTTATCAGCACCTTTAAGGCTCATTTTAAATGAATCGTTGACAAGTGGAGTATTTCCAAAGCGATGGAAGTTGGCTAAGGTCGTGCCGATTCATAAGTCTGATGATGACCAAGACGTTCGGAACTATAGACATATTTCTATCCTGCCTGTTTTTGCTAAGTTGCTAGAAGCAATCATTTGCCCATATATACAAAATCACTTCAAAAAATACACTTCTAGTAAACAGCATGGATTTGTAGCTGGAAGGTCTACTTCTACGAACCTCATGTGCTTTGCTGAAGACCTTATGGAAGCTGTGGATAACAATATGCAAGTTGACGCCATTTACACGGACTTCAGCAAAGCATTTGACACCGTTCCCCACAACGTGCTCCTCCAAAAATTAGAAATGTATGGCTTCGCTGGACCTATTCTGCATTGGCTAGAATCATATTTAAGCGATAGATCCTTTTATGTGGTAGTCAATGGGTACCAATCTAACTTACACTCTATTTCCTCTGGCGTACCGCAAGGCTCGCATTTGGGCCCAACACTATTTAATATATTCATTAATGATCTATCTGATCACTTTCTTTATTCTTCAGCGCATATGTTCGCTGACGACCTGAAATTGTCTAAAGTCATAAATAGTGAGAGCGATATTATGACGCTTCAAAAGGATTTAGACATCTTGAATTCTTGGTGCGTTAAAAATGGACTTAAATTGAATGCCAAAAAATGTACACACATAAAATTTACTAGAAAACTTAACAAAATTTCATCTTCATATACAATAGCAGGCAACATACTTAAGGAGACGGAAATCATGCGTGACTTAGGCGTTTTATTGGACACAAAACTTACATTCATACCACATATGGAACAAACGATCGGCAGGGCATCGAGAATGGTGGGTTTTGTTATTAGAAATAGTAAGGAATTCCGAGACATTAAAACTAAAAAAATCCTTTATTGTAGTCTGATCAGAAGTGTACTGGAGTATGGTAGTGTAATCTGGCGGCCGCACTACGCTATTCACTCATTGAGATTAGAACGTGTACAAAAGCGCTTTCTACGGGATCTGTCGTATTCTTCGGGTATGCGAGGCAGGCATATCAGTTACGAGACCCGTCTTAAGCGCTTTAACATGACCAGTTTATCCAAACGAAGCGAGGTTTTAGATTTGTTATTTTTATTTAAATTACTCCACAATATCATAGACTGCTCAGAACTTTTACAAAAGATTAATTTTAGAGTTCCCTTCAGGCCTCCACGAAAACCTATTACTCCACTCAGCCCTCCATTACGACGAACTGTTTTGGGATCACATTCGTCAATTTGTAGGATGATCAGACTTTTTAACCAAATTAGCGATCTCGTCGACATTAACCATGTTTCATTTGGAAAGTTTCGAAAGGCTGTCTATATGATAGGTACCTCAGATTATAAACATTTGCCTTGTTATGGAGTAGTGGATATTGTTATGCCGCCAATATACGGTGACTTACCGCGTGAATTGTAAACACGCAGTAATATAAAAAAGTGACACATTTATTACGAATCCTTCTTTCCCCCTCTTCCCATCAAATTTAGAAATCTCTGGTCTGGCTGCTATGTAGAAAACGTTTTGTAGCGAAAAATTTATTCAGTTATTTTCGCAATAAATGATACTGGCCAGTGTCAAGGACTTTTTTTCCTTTTTTAATTTTTTTAAATATTGTAAATCCATACCTTGCCGCTCTGTTTTTGGTCAGTTTGTTTTAGTGCTTTTTATAATAGCAATACTACAGTGTTTCTATTCAATAAGTATAAATTCGTCTTGTAATTGTCGCTTATATCCCTAACGGGGTAGCCAGAGAGAACAGATCGCCAAGTGTCACGATCCTTACAAACCTCTTTCGCTTCTTTCAGGTTCATTAACTTCTTCATACATGCACGTCTAGGTATCCGAGTACTCTTCACCCTCCCCTCTTCGAGCAATTTGCTCACATGGTCTTCGAAAGTTAGTCTCGGTCTACCTCGACACCTTTTAATATTTACTTTCGCTCTATATATTTTCTTCACCATTCGGTCTTCACTCATTCGTTCGACGTGCCCAAACCATTGGAGTACGTACGTGTAATTGTCGCGATAAAAGTTATGCATGTGGTGTTTACCTGTAATTGACTGTGTACTTAGTTTTTTTTTAACTATATCGCTTGATTTATATGGAAAGATGTTAGTGCATAAGTTGTTGGTAAACCAATTTAAATAAAATAAAATAAAAAATAGACATTATGGAGGCGGTGCAGCAATAATCAAATAGAGAGGATAAAAGAAATAATAATATATATAATAAACAATACGTACATATTATATATATATATATATATATATATATATATATATATATATATATATATATATATATATATATATATATAAAAAATAATAGAATATATAATACATACACACACTGTATACACATAAATATATATCTATATATATATATACTTGATTTTTAAAGACGAATTTGTTGGGAGCTTTTTTAATGTCAAGAGGGATGTCGTTCCAGAGTCTGATGGCCACGAGGGCGAAAGAGTGAGATAAATAACCAGTACGGTGTAAAGGAGTGAGCAACTTAAGATTGGCCGAGGAACGGAGAGAAAAATTATGAGAATCTCCCATGTATTGAAATTTAGATTTCAGATACTCGGGAGCACATGGATCGTTCAAAATTGAGAAAAGGGTGCAGAGTATTCTAACATATCTGCGCTGACGGATAGGCAACCAGTGTAACTGTGTACGAAAGGAAGATACATGGTCGTATTTACGAATACCATAAATGTATCTGATGCAGTTGTTAAGCAGACGATCGAATATTCGAATAATAATCGAATAATAATAATATAAAAATAGGGCTGTGAATGAGACCTATAACCACCTTTAAATTGCACCATCAGAAAGATGAGATCATAACAATCACCTAGGTCTATATGAGCTCTTTCAAATGTGGTCAAACACGATTGTCGTATCTAGTGGCGTCACTGAGATCTTATATCCACCTTCATATTGCACCATTAGAAAGGGGAGAACATAATAATCACGTAGGTCTTAGCAATCAGGTCAAGTAGGTCGTAGCGCTGCAACCAAACGTGAACAAGCTGGTAATACCAGTTAATCGAATCCAAGTAGTCATAAATTCTTTCACGGGGCGTTATATATGCTTTTATGACAAAATCCCAAAAATATGCAGGACCATTTAATCAAAACGTTTTAATATTTAATTAAGAATAATAAATTAAATATTAATTTATATGTAAGAAGATTAATGTCACAATAAAAAAGAAAATTTGTAGAAACTGCCCATGCCACTAAATTTTTCATTAAAGGTCATAGCTCGAAAATACAACTATCCGATGTTATTCTTAGGAAAAATTGAGTAAGTAAAGTGGTTGGACCATTAGGCCATGCTCCTTCGAAGGCCAATTACTAAAATGTCGTAGTTATTGCCATGTGATGACAAATTCCTTCTACTTAATTTTTTTTATAAAAAATATTAGTAACCTTATTAATTAACATTACTAATATTCCTTTTAACCACTCCTGGTAAGCTTGAAAATGCTTGTGTTAGGAGTGGTTCACGACAGTAGTTAAATGGCGGATTCGAACCCGAGTTCGCGATCCGCGCCTCGCCATTAGGCTACTGTCGCTTCCTTCCTACTGCATTGTCCGTTACTTTGGACATTGCGAAGGCCTTCGATCGGGTTTGGCACAAAGCGCTTCTTTCGAAGCTCCCTTCCTATTCCTGAGAAATTATGCAATTGGATCACCAGCTTTCTTGCAGACAGGAGCATCAAGATCGTTGTAGACGGTGCAAGCTCCGATTACAAGCCTATTAATGCTGGTGTTCCACAAGGCTGCGTGCTATCGCCAACGCTGTTTCTTTTGCATATCAATGATATGTTGCGAACCCGTAACATTCATTGCTATTCAGATGACAGCACTGGTGATGCTCTGTGCACCGGCCGTGCCAATATTTCTCGGGAAAACGTCTCCGAGTATCGAGAAAAACTTGTGTCTGAAGTCGAATCTTTGCTGTTGTGTCAAGTGTCAAGGCACTCCCCTTGTTGCCTCAGTCAGTATCGGAATCCTCGGCGTCGATATATAGAGTGACATGCAGTTTCGTGGTCACTTGGAAGAGAAGGCCAAATTGGCCTCTAAAAAGCTTGGCGTGCTCAGCAGAGCGGGACAGTATTTCATGCCGGCACACCGCCCGCAACTTTACAAGACGCAGATTCGGCCGCACATGGAATACTGTTCCCATCTCTGGGTTGGGGCTCCCCAGTACCAGCTCCTTCCACTTGACCGCATCCAGCGCAGAGCGGCTCGAATCATCGACGACCGAGTGCTTTCCGATCGGCTCGATTCACTGGCACTGCGAAGAGATGTTGCATCTCTTTGCATTTTTTTTCGCATATACCATTGAAAGTGCTCTGAGGAATTGTTCGGATTAATCCCAGCCGCCAAATTTCGTGAACACACTACGCGGCAAACGTCTCGATACCATCCACACCATCTGGATGCTTGGCGGTCCACCACTGTACGTTTCAAGAGGAGTTTTCTTCCGCGTACTACCTCTCTGTGGAATAGTTTACCACCAGCGATTTTTCCCGACCGATACGACCTGGGGACCTTCAAGAAAAGAGCGTACTCCTTTCTAAAGGGCCGGCAACGCACCTGCAATTCCCCTGGCGTTGCGGTTGATCATGGGCGGCGGTAGTCACTTAACATCAGGTGAGCCGCATGCTCGTTTGCCCCCTCTTCTATAAAAAAAATACGTATTTATCTCATTGAAAATTTATAGCAGCTTCATCTTTTTTAAGTTTTTAAGCTATGCTTACTAATAGATTTTTTATGTCCGTTCAAGATCAATTTACCTATTGTTTTTTCAGTAGATATATTTTTTGGTTATACGCATGCGGAGTCGCGGAGTTTATCTTTAAGTATTTGTAGCACCTGTGTTAATACTTTTGAATAATTGTACTAATTTGATGCGTTAGTGTTAGCAGTTAAAACCTAAATAAACCTAATAAAGAGAAAAGAGATATATCCCATAGTTCCCTCTTTTAGTTATTGGTTTGACCACCGCAATTATTTATTATTTTGAGTTGTAATCAGGAAGATACTCTTATCTATCTCGTGTTTCGTTTTCCTCTGTCATCTTTTACCATATGCACGGGAAATTATGGGGTCTTAGTGTTCTAAGTACTAATATGTATTATGTGGTAGGAGGTGGTGGTTTCTTTGACGCCGCCGTTTCACGGCATTTTCATCTAAACAGATAAAGTTTTGTTAAATTCAATCGACGGTTTATGTAAATAAAAAATAATTACCGCATGTTTGAAAGATCACACTCATAATTGGACCCGGTTA